>JAAGNO010031062.1:0-24468 GCA_033439905.1 Ceryle rudis
AGAAAGAAAGAAAGAAAGAAAGAAAGAAAGAAAGAAAGAAAGAAAGAAAGAAAGAAAGAAAGAAAGAAAGAAAGACTGATCAGTATGTAAGTAAATTCTCCACAGCTTTTCTTGGTGGACACGTAACTTTTTCAGCACTGTTTAGCTACAGAAGGGCTGCAAATAGAGCACAAACCTGAACCTGACCTCCCTCCAGTCTGCAGATTAAGAACATTACAGATTCAGGGAGGATGGGAAGGAAGGGTTGTCATGTTGGACATGCTGCACTTGAAAGAGAATCACAACAGTGCCTCAAAAGCTACAGTCTAGCTCTCTGTTACACCAGTTGTTACCCAAAGAAAGTAACACAGTTTGATCCTTCAGTTCCAAATTTCTCTTGCAAATTTAAAACTTGAAGATGATTTAAGAGCAGCAGCTAACTTTAGTTGATCCTCTGGGAGAAAGCTCTCTTTCTTCACAGGCCATGAAGAAGTCTATGAAAAGCCTTTACACTCTAAAATCAAAACTCCCTACAGAATTGTCCTTTTTACCTCCATCCTACAAGGTAAGGCTGGCCCTCTTCTGGTTTGTTCAGTCTCCCATCAATGAGCAATAGATATGATGAAGACATATGATGAAGACGGGAGCCTTTAGAAAGTCAAAGAAAAAGGAACTTCATCTTCATATTAGAAAATGTCAATGTTCACTACTTAAGCACTAAAAGTGTGTAGTTTTATTCATTTGAACAAAAACTCAGTGAGTTTAGTGTAAATTATAGCAGTATACAAGTTTGCAGGACTAAAGGTCTCTTTAAGACCAGGGTTTAACTTGGTTCCATGCTGAAATCTCCTATTGTGTGCAGGGTCTGCTGGCTGGCCCTCATAACAGAGCAACCTCATCCACAGTGGGTGAATGCGGACTGTCTCATAAGACAGCCACTGAATCTTCAAATAAGTACTGCACAAGAACATTATTCTGTTCAAGCATTGTTCAGGATTTAAGAATTTTATATGGCATTTCTAACATATAGATGACATAATCCTCCCAAAGAAAATCAACAAGCTAGAACAGTAAAAGAAAATCAAGAAAAAATGGAACAGCATACAAGTCAGAAAGGAATATAATGTGGTTATAGAGGTATTTCTATGTCTAAGCTAGTCACCATAAGCTCTCCTTATACCCACTAAAGAAAAATAGGCACGTGCAGACACGGTGCATCTCAGCTCCTGTAGACGTATCCCTTAGGATGTGATAAGCCTTGTTCTAGGAGTGCCTGTTTTCCTCCGCTGATTACAGAGAGCGTATAGACATGAGATGCAGAGATCTGCATTGCTGACATCTGTATTTGGTCACACCAATCTCACTCAAGGTTCTTAATATAATTCCAGTTTGCTTTAGATAGTCTTCCATACCTGATTGTTACACAGGCAAATTATGCTTATCAGCATGACATGTGCTGTGATGTACAGCTCAGGTTGAGCCACTTCATTTTTAAGTAGTTTTGCAAGGTCCCAGGTTCAGTTAAACGCACAAGTCAGAGTTATTACATAGTTGGAATGGGCCTGATTTACCTGTCAGGACCAGCTCTGCTGAATCCAACTTGGTTACACAGAGACGAATAAAAAATATGGGAGAAGACAAACAAGTCCTGTTACTTGCTGAAATGTTTCAGTGTTGCTAAATATGACTTAATCTGAAATATAGATCTAGAGAAGAAATGAGTGAAGGTCCATTCAGTGAATGGAGAGGGAAGGAAAAACATCACACTATGTTGAAAGTGTCCAGCTTAAAAGGAAGTTCAAATACAACACATAGCTTGTAAAAATAAACACCCTTCTTGAACTTAAAATCAAAACAGGCATATCATTAAGGACAGAACTTTAAATGCTTTGTAGGTGAGCCATTAAAACATTAAGCTACAAGATTCTGACCTGAATTCATCTTTGTGAAAAAGCTGAGACCATTGAAACTATTGGAGAGTTAGAACAAAGTGCAGAAGTGAACCTGAACCATGTTTTGATACTAAAACTAGCTCTCAGCTTTGTTGCATGACACCTTCTTGGTATATTTAACAGCAAAGGTATAGTTAAATTCTCAGGTAATTAGAGCAGTACTGAAGTAAGGAATTCACAATGCAAACAATCTGAGTGACATAACCCTGCCAACTCAGAACAGTGGAGCTGATGAGACTGGTGGCTTCACCAAATGCTGGGCCAAATTTTTAAACACCTTAATTTCCTGAAGTTTATACAGTCAGTGGGTTCACCATACATTAAATAATATTTCTGTGTACGAATTTCCCCATTTTATTCTCTCTTGATGGGAGTTTGTAAAAGTCTCTACCCTGACCATCTCTTTTAGAGGTGCCTAACTTAGGTGTGGCAATGCTCTTTTTTGTGGACTGTATTAGAAGCTTGGATGGGCAACTTTAGGCAGAATGTGGCCTGGCAGACCTGCTCCCCTCCTCAACTTTCTCCTTACAGTAATCATGAAGTCTCATCCAAGCACTTCTATGAGTGTAATGACTACAACATGTAGTGCCTTGAGTATCTGTTAAAAAGACTGCGAGACAGAACTAAGAGACAGTCACAAGAGATCATGTTCCAAATCCATCCTGTCCAATAGTTCAAACTGTATCTCCAGCCTGGAGGGAACACCCAGACTTGGCACCTGACCCCAAGCCCTGGCAAGAATCTCAACTGCCTTAGTTGGGATATCTGAAAGTTCATTCTTACCCGTCAGCTGATAGGGACTTCCTGGCCCAGAAGAGCTTCCTGGTGAGTTGGGGTAGCTGATGCTGTTAGGTGACTGGGAGAACATGTGGCTGGGTGATGATGGAAAAGGGGTGCATGGAGGATGCTGGAAAGAATCAGGATAGGTGGCATTGTGTGGCATCAGTGGCTCGCTGTGCAGAGACGTGTTTCGAAACTTGGCGAGGAGGCTGAGATGAGGGTTAAACTCACTGTGTCTTGGAACGAGTACAGGAGGTAGGACTTAAAAACAAGAAGAGAAAAAAACTGGTTAAGCCCACACTTTTGAAAGCGTATCTCTATCTATGTAAAAAAGAGGCACACTCCATGCTGCCCAAATTTTGCCATCTACATAGAAGTCATTGAAGGGCAACAAATCTGTCCAAAAGCAAGCACTGAAAGCTGAGTCTTGGACCTTTTTTTTTCCAGATTTGCAGCCAGTTTCAGCAATTCCACATGCAAAATATGGACTCGTTCCTGACTTGAGCAAGGTACTGTAAAATCCACAGGCACGGCGTGCGCACACAGACCTCTTACGAAAATGCAAGTGGTACATTTCTCCCTCTCAGAACTGCCTATTCCTTCTTTCCTGAAAGACTGAACATGTCAGGAGCTTGCTAAATATTATCACCAGGATTTGCCAAAACCACAGCCAAGATTAATAACAATTAACAGTGCTCTGCAATGCACCGCATATTTTACTACCAGTGTTTTACAGATGGACAAAAGGAAGCACAGACCTGAAGCCAGACACCAGATTTAAAAGGTTTTTGGGTACTTGAAAATGCTGCCAGCCAGACAGTGGGATCTTTAAAAGGAAATGTAAATGGCAATTCAAATATTGCCACAATATTAATTTAGCTATTGCAATATAGTTAGAAAAGATCTAGCATGAGCAGGCAAATGTCAATGGTTGGTAGTTAAGACATGAAAAATGCACAGTCGGAAAACTGAAATCCATATTTGTCCATGTAAAAATTAGTCTGCTAGAAGATATCACCTCTTTTCACAAACTTTCACTTACACCTTACACTGTCAGTGCTGTTCACAGCATTGCTGCATTGGGAAAACAAAGCTGACACAAACTCTTCTGACATCAGGATTCTAACATCAGGAGCAAGAGCAGAATTGAGTTGCAGAACTGAGAGCAGAAAGGGAGTTAAAACTTTAGAAAAACTGTCCAGTGAGCTGCCTCTGAAGATGCAGCCCCTTGGCTGCCAACCCAGAGAAGCTCCCTAAACAGTTCTGCACATGGGAGTTCAACCTGGGGCTTTAACGAAGTCCCCTATAGACCAGGGGTGGAGAACAGCACCTACAGTGGGCAATTCATGTACCTCAAGATCTATGAGTTACTAGCTCACATAGTGCCTGATTATCTTAGTTACCGAGGCCTTAAACAGAGGTAGGGAGAACAAATCCCTGCTTGCTATTGTGTAGAACTAGAAGCCACCAGAGAAGATAAGAAGGCAATTAGAGTCATTGTGACAAGAATCAATTGTCCCAACACGGGGAACAATTCAGCAGGCTTGTATTGATTGTCCAGAGTTCCTCTGGCCTAAAACGCAGCAGCACGTAATCTTTCAGTCTATCCTTACTAGCTTCTAGAAACAAATAGCAATGTGCACTTTTGGTTATAAATGCTGACAGGAATATATGGTTCAAACGTGTTTTAACATATTGTTTGGGCCCAAAAGCTCTGTCTAGGTAAGGCCAGATCCCTTTGTACCCCAAAGAGGTGCTTGGCAAGGGACAGCTGAGCCACAGCTGTGCCATGCAGCACTGGGAAGCTGACATGTCACTGTGTGTACCACTGCTAAGGAAGCTGTGAGAACTCAGCACAAATTCTTCTCTAAATGAAAGCTGAGAATCTGGATGTGTGAACAGCACTTGCCAGGGAATGCCTTTGACTTGCCCTGAGTGAGTCAGCAAGAGGAATTTTCAAGCCTTGAACTCCTTCCCAGCTCTGACCAGGGTACTCTTAATTTCTGCTCTGCTGTACAGTTTTTGCCACCTCGCTCAATCTTTCCACTGACTGCTCTGTGGCTGCCTAGAGGGCTAAAGCCTCTGTGGTGCGGACGAATTCAGATATTTTCTTGTTTGTGGCTAAAAATTCCCCAGAGGACTTTGTTCTCCTTGTTCTTTTGGTAACAGATGTCACTCTCCAGGGCTCAACCGCTCTGAAGGAGTGTGACCAGAGGCACGAAAATGAGTAACACTGAGTGCACTGGGACCTGTCTGTCCTCATAATTTACCTGTGTTGTCCTCACCCAGTGGGGTCCTTTTCTTCTACCTGCTGTTCTCCACCAAGAGCAAGGGATGGATCCTTCTTCATACATGCCCAAATGTTGATGATCTTTGTTCAACTTAAGACAAATATGGTCATGTCCTGAGTTCTGCAACTGCCTTTCCCACACTAGGCTTTCCCCTGTTCCCTTTATTCGCAACAGTTCTTGCTGGAAACCTGGCTGTGCCCAGACCCTGTGACTTCAGGTGCTAGCAAGCAACTATCTGCCTCACAGTTTTAATTCCAGGTACAACACCCACACTGAGATTTCTCACACATCAGCCCATCTTTGCACTTTACTGCTTTTAGAGACCTACCCCCAGGGGAGACTTATTTGTACCCTATGCCCATGGCAATTCATAAACACCAAACGCACAACTAACAGTGAGATCAGCAGGTGGTCTTCGGTCACGGAGGCTACCACATCTTAGTTCTACTCAGGCTGGATGAAAGTGATCAGTTAGTCCAAGTCAAAAGTTTACTTAAGCTCTCCTGCTGTCTACAGCAGTGGTGCACACTAGAATCCGTGATATCTGCACATGAATGATCTCATATTAAAATAGAGTGCGTGTGTAGGCAGCTTCTCCTTGATCATAATTTAGACTCCTGACCAGCTCTTTGAGGCAAACCAATGAAGGGAAAAGCAGAGCTTAACCACCATACATATCTCCTTTAGGGTAGGTGGCCTAGCCCTTCTCTGCAGCAGGATGTTGCACAAGTAGAAGAAATATTTCCTGGTTCTTTTTTTTTTTCTAAATGGCACCTGAGAAGAAATCTGCTGGGGACACTGGTAGCAGCAATAAAAGCTATGCAGTATTGGTCAGCATAGACTACGATGTGGCTGGGCAGCCTGAGGATACAGCAAAGGCAAGGAAATCTCTGAATCTCAGACTAGAGATTAAAGCTGCTAAAGCAGTAGAGGTCTAGGGATCTGCCAGGCTATTAAAGAGGGTGAAGCCCTCCCATCTTTGACACAACTCATTCATTCTGACTAGTAAGTTAATGGATCTGGTCACAGAGTGGTTGACTCAGCAAGAGAGACTGCAGTAATGGAAAGTGTGCCCCAAAAGGATTGATATTTGTATGAAAACAATATTGGCTTGTGGATTATAAAAAAAATGCACTGCTGACTAATTTCATGGGTGGATTCTTTAGCTCCAGAGGATGAGACTCTGAATCTCACATACGCCTAAAATCACCAACAAGCAAGATGCAGATGATTTCCCGTAATTAAAAGAGGACTGTTGTTTAAGCAGAGTGGCACCTACATCAACTGCTCCCAGAATCACAGAATGGTCGGGGTTGGAAGGGACCTCTGAAGATCATCGAGTCCAACCCCCCTGCCAGAGCAGGACAAAACAAGAGCAGATCACACAGAAATCCCAGCCTTTTCTGTGGTGATCTCACTGCTACCTCTTTCTCCTGAAGCTCATTTCTTCTCTTGCCCCACCAGCACCTCCTTGCAGCACTGCTTTCTAACTGCCTCTGACCCAGAGCTGCATTGCTGCCTCTTGCCGTGGTGTAAGTTCTCTCTCCTGCTGCTGCCCCAGCAGACCTGAGTAAATTGTACTCCCTGTTGCACATCATCTTTAGCAGGAAGCTAAAGATGCGAGCTTCAGCTTTTAAGCTGTCCCTTGTGAGCTTCAGCTTCTAAGCTGTCCCCATAAGAAAAGCAGTAGGGGGGAATGCAAGAGCCCAAGAACAATTCCTGGGTGCTGTGGAGAACTGGCACAGCACAGCTTGCATCCTTAACACTTGTGTCCTCTTTTGCCTCCAAAACAAGATGATCAACGTCTGAAGTGGCCAGAGTCCCTCCCGTGGGCTAACCCCTGCACCCTGACACCTGCCAATCCCTGTGAGTCCACGGGGGTCCAAGCTGTGCCTGGGAGTACACTACCTATTCAGCACTACTCAGACTTGCATCTTGCCCCCCGCTGCCCCCATTTACTAGTAGAGATGTAGCCAGTCTGCTGCACAGACAAACGATGGAAATATGTTCACAGCTGAAACTTTCCAAGTTTCGGGGTCTGAACAAGCACTGGCAGCCATTCAGTAGCTGCTGGATTAGCCCAGTACTAGTGTTTCTATCTGAGGTTGAAAACAGCACAGCGCAGTGCTGTCAGCTACTGTGCTGAAGAGACTCCATTAACTACATTGGAGCTACACCAGAAGAAATGAGAAGACACTAAAGACTGTGACCTTCAAAGAGGAAGTTACACAAAATGGGGTATTTTATGAGCATCTTTTCTTAGGTTCTTGAAGAGCTTATTTTAGCAAGGCAGGAGATTAACTTTTTCCACTGAAAACTGCTGACAACAAGCACTGCTTACTGCAGCTGTAACATTTTAGCTGTGACAGTGTTTACAGCAGTGCAGATACAACTTCAGTGGAAGGACTATCAGCAAAGGGAGCAGCCCCTGCTGCTTAACATATGTCCTTCCCTTATTTCAGCTGTGTGAAAAGAAACATCCCACAGTTCACTTATCTGATCCTAATGTCACCTCAGAGTAAAGTTCATGCCAGACAAAGAGTAATCACAGAATAATAAGTATACACTTACCAACCGTATCCATTAGTAAATTAAATTACTGTGATTTTTGGCAGTAAGGGAGAGCTAGGTTAGACATCAGAAATCATTCTGAACTGTAAAGGATAGTAAAGCAATAGATTCACTTGCCTGAGGAGATTCTGGAGCCTCTATCACACAGGATTTTTAGACCTCATTAGAAAAAGAACTGTCAGGAATGTACCTGGTAATTTGTTTTGGTTTGGGAATAGAGGCAGAGGAGAACAGGGTGACTGCTCAAGATCTCTGCCAGCCCTGCTTTCTAAGATCCCTATAGAAGTCAACACTGAACACTGTTAATTTTTTTTATTAGCTGTTTCACTGACACAAAGCCCAAATAAAAGACCCTTCAGTGAGGTCCCAAGTTTTCGGCGCTGACCAAGTCCAGTCTGAAGTGGATCATCAAGGAGAAAAGTTTTATGGGAATCTAGGGAATTTATTTCACATAAACCATCCATTTAGGTAAGTAAATCCCACTGAAGGCAGGCCACCAGGCACTTTAGGAAGAATGAACTGACCTGGTTTCATATCCACAGCAAAATAAGCCATCTTACTGCAACTCCAACCTTTAAAAGAGGGAGACAGTGATACATTCTTCCTGTGGATTAATGAGTCAGCTCTTTGTTTTCAGACAATGGGACTTAGATCTACCCAGTGTGGTGAGTCTAGGATGGTGCCTAGACTTCATGCAGATGGACACCAGTTTGCAGGGGAGGGTTCAGAGGGCAGCCAGCACCCACAGCCATGGGGAGGGAGATCACTGTGAGCTCCCTGGACAAGATCCCAGTGCCCTTGGGGGTCTGATGGGACACAGACCCTACAAAGCCTGAGGTGCTCTTTACTCCCTTCTTACTCCTGCCTGCTGGAGCTGTGATACCACAGGGCAGGGAAAGACCCAGGGTCCTGCCATCGAATGGAGCCTGCCTTTTCAGATTTCAGAGCACAACTCGGTAGGATACACCAAGCCTAAACCTGTCAGCGCAAGAGCTAATAGAGAGACGTGAATCATTTGCAGATGACAGAATTACCTGGGGTTTCCACCCGCCGGTAATGGTAGGGATTAATGCACACTTCTTTCTGTTTTGAGCCAAATGGGAACTCACAACATTCCAGTGGTTTCAACTCATGGTGAGATTGTAAATCAGGCCAGCGCCACACTCTGCAGTATATGACGTGGGGAAGCCCCTTGCGGTGAGACACCTGTAGCCGCCCATCCAAGGAACGTGGGATGGTGACACATTTACTGGGCTGACCTGGGCAGCTCAGAGCCCTTTCCAGTTCTTCCATGGCACCTTTTTTCTTCTTTAACTTCTTCACCAAGGAATCAACAGCTTTTTCTGCCCACTTTTCCTCCTCATCTCCTTGTTTCCAGCCCAGCAGCCTTTTCACTGCAGGGCTGGTGAAGGAGAACAAGGAACTGATAGGGGTGCTGGGGTGCATAAGAAGCAGAGATAACACACAAGTGTCAACGGAAGCACAAATTGCTCTCCTGCCTTGCAAGGTCTGCACGGAGTTTCCACAGTACTGAGACGGATTCTTCAAGGAAAGGTTCTTCTCCACAGATGTTTTTGTAGCCTTAGGCACTGGTTACAAGTAGTCCAACAGGGTGGGCCTCAGAACTTTCCAAACATCAAGAAACTGCCGATGAAGCCTGGAATAACAACATAATACACAGTTAGGCTTCACACACTCCTTTTATTGTTCCTTCAATAAAATCTTTTGAAAAATCATCATTCAAAATGTGTATCTAATTTTCAATGGTTTTCTGTTTGGTTTTTGCTGTTTATTTTGGGTACAAGCCTCTCCTCCCCACTACCCTCCACACTCATTTTGGAGTTGGACCTCAGAAAGCAGTAAGTGTCCAGTCATTTCAATTTGCATTTAGAGTTTAATGCACTAGGCAAATTATTTCAGGGTTGTGGTTATATTTTCCATTGAAGAAAATGTACTTTTTTTTTTTTTAATGCTTGTAGCTGTAAGTTCAGCTCAAGCACCTTCTACAAAATTGAAAGTGTAATATCAAACTTTATGAAGTAATGCATAGAATATTCTTCTGATTTCAACTCCCTCTCTGCCCCTCAAATCTCACTCTGTCGTTGAGAGTTGTACAATATTAACTGCAAAATTATTTTAAAATTCAACCAACTATTCCATTTACTGCCTTTGAAAGATCTATCAGTATTCTCTAAGTTTATTAAGATTTTCTCACATGCAAGAAAAAAACCCTTGTTTGCTTATCTTAGGTAGTCTATTTTGCACTCTCCAACAATTCACAGTTTTTCAGATACGGTTTATGCTGGATGGATCCTGAGTTATTTCTGCTAGGATTTGCTATATCTGAAGTCCAAGAGAAAGAGTTTAGTTCTTGAGGGTTTTTATTTTTCTCCCTTTTTTTTTTTTTTTCTAAATGTAACTGGAGCCAGTCTAATTTTAGCTGAAAATGACGTATTTCCACTGACTGGAACTCTGAGGAAAAACGTCCTTGTATGTTAAGCTATTTACTGCTTTAAATATACTTCATGGACTCTCTGTGCATACCAAGTCCACAGGTCAGAACTATACAGAAGGCACTTAAAGCAGGAGGTGTGGACAGCTTCTAAATGGATGCCTCCAGAGAAGCAGCTCCATGACTGCCCTACTTCACCCTTGTGGGAGGATTTGGGTCTTCTTGCCCCCCACCAGTAAAGGTCTGGATGTAGTCCTCCACATTGCTTATATGCAGCCACTGAGGAGACAAGAGATATTGCCCTGTGTTGGCAGCAGCAGAGCTTCACAAACCCTATCACTCTGCAGTTTCCTTAAATGCACAGCTCTTTTAAGAGTTCAAAGGGCACCTGGGGACACTGAGTGAAGGCAGAGGTAGTCATACTGAGACAGGAGGCTGGTTCCTCAGCATAGTCTGATACCCTCAGCACCACACAGCTCTGGAGCACGCTGCAAGGTAGAGCACACATAGCCCAGAGCACTGGAGTCTCTTGGACAACGTGCAATGAATGTTTACTGAGGACCGGTGAGCACCTAGAGCCGTTTTCCTCCTAGACCACCTGGTTTGTTCTCATGCCCATTCCTCTGCCCCACTGCATTACTCTGTAAGACATAAAGCACCCTGAGAAATGCAGATATATGTAAACATAAGACCAGGCTGGATGGGGCTTTGAGCAACC
The DNA here is from genome assembly GCA_033439905.1 of Ceryle rudis. Lineage (NCBI taxonomy): Eukaryota > Metazoa > Chordata > Aves > Coraciiformes > Cerylidae > Ceryle > Ceryle rudis. The sequence continues at coordinate 10,744 of JAAGNO010031062.1, forward strand.
TGATCTAGTGGAAGGTGTCCCACAGCTAGGGGGTTGGACTAGATGATCTTTAAGATCCCTTTCAACCCAAACCATTCTATGTTTCTATGATGTACGACAAGGACCTTTTTCCCTTCTTCCACAAGAGCACCAATGATGATGGCAGGGGCTCAAATTCCCAAAAGCCTTCCTAGAGCTAGGGAGATGGAAGCACTTGGCCTCACAGAATAGAAAACATACAAGTGACTCTTTGGCATGTCACAAACCCCAGCAGCAGCTGCTGTTCCATCAAGAGTCATATTCCAAGCACTGGTGTACAGGAGACTGCATGTAAATATGAACAGAGGGACTAGAAAACTGGAAGGAAGAGCAGGCACACCTTGCTTCAGGCACTCACTGCAGCACTGAGCTCTGGCTTATGTTGGGCTTATGCCCAGTTGTCCTTAACCATCAAGAAAGGCTCTAGACAAGAGCACAGCAGAAATCCTCTCACTCACACCACTCAGCAGTCAATGCTCCATTCCACAGAACTGCCCAAACTTGTCCCACCATGCAAAAAGAAACTTCAGATTTCAGATTTTTTTCGCCAGTCTGCAAGTAAAAGTCCAATGACCTGGAGCATTTAACTGGATAGTTACTAATGCCTCTTAGTCAAAACTGAAGTCTATTCCAAACACTTAGAGGGTACATGTGAGAATGAAGTAAGTTCAGAATGATTTATCACAGGAAAAAACCCTTGAGCTGCTTGTAAAACATAACGTGGATAAAATTTAGGCAGGCAGCCCCCAGGCTTTGTGGGAACAGGCTTAGTCTGCAGAGCCCAGCAGCAGCCCAGTGCAGGCATCCTGTGCAGTGGAGGTGTCTGTTCCTTGCTGCCCTGGTGAACCTGGGGAGGATCCATCACCACACTGCTGTCATTGCTGGGTGGCACCAAACCCCATCCTCACAAGAGAAAATGAAACAATGTTGGGATCTCTGTAGATCGGCCCTGAAAGCAGCAACAGGAAGCACGGAGAGATGAAAGCCCATGGGACCAGTAGTGGTATAAAACTCTCTGCTCCAGGCTGAGAGGGAAAACAGCTCACACTTCTTATCTGAGGGGGTCTCCCAGGCATTAGCGTGTGTAAACAACTGCTCCTGATAAGTTAATGCAACATTACAATCATCAGATATAAAAACATACATGTTCACGTAAAAGTATTGTCCCGAGATTTTCTTTTCCATTTTGACCAAGGTTTTAAATAAACACATTAATCTCGCTCAGTCAAATTAAATAACTCAACAGTGACATCAGTATGAGTCTGAGTACTATTGTTGCTAGCGGGAGAGTCGCCAAGACTATGTGTATAAAAGCAAAAGCTGTGCTTTGCAGCCCGTGTGATGTAGTCTCAGATAAGTACATTGCACAATTTCCTACCACACTCCTGACAGTTTCTTCCAAAATCTTTTTTTTTCCCCCCAAATTCAACTGACATACAAAATATAAATGGTATTAAAGAAACTAAACGGCTTTCAGATCGTATTTTTATCAGAACATCCTAGTTCAATGTTATTAAATTACTTAATACTGCATACAATTCAGCAGACTAAGCCCTGTGTTGCTAGGCTTAGATACCCCATTATGAAATACCTAGGCAGCCTCTGTGCTCCACAACTGTAATGATAGAGATGTCAATTCACAATGTAATTGTAACAATCTTTCAGGACAGCAGTTGCTTAAGCTGTATATGCCTTTTGTAACATCAGTTCGCCTGCCCGACTGGAAACTTCCAACACTGAAAGATTTCAAAACAACACTTGATGTGTTTTCTCTGATGATGATCCATTGTGTTTCTCGATGCTCAGTGCTTTAGAGTGGCGGGAGTGGGGGAGGGGGATATTAGAGTTTTGATCCATATCCCCACCACACATATCAAGCCCTGGCGCATACCATGATGGAAGTTCTGGTCTGGTCACCTCTATCTCCCTCAGTGGCAGTATGATGTGCTTATGAGTCAGGCATCATTCAGGGTACATCCCTAATGTGATTCCCACCTCTGGGAAGGCTTTGTCTATCTGTCAGATAGGTGACTGATCAATGCCAAACACAGCCAATCTTCCATGCTGTTAATCTTTATTCCATCAGCAGCGGTTCACGATCTGAAGCTTGCTTTAGGGAAGAGGCAGAAGACATATGGCACATGAGCATGGACCCACTCTTTCATTTCTGTGGTGTGCAGAAGGTAGGACTGGAAACGCTTCAGTCCAGTTCATTGGCTCCATTCTCCCTAAACAGAGGGTGCCTACATTACCTATGGCTACACTGGTGCTGGGGAATATATATGGGCACAGGAACTTTATTATCCATAGCATAAATTATTACCACAGTATCCAGAATGGCTTTGGTCTGTGCCAGCAGCACTCTGCCCAATAACCCTTGTGCGTAGTTCAAGAGTTAGCAGGGACCAGGGGTCACTCCTAATAAGTCTGCATAGAGCCATCCAGTTTTGGAGGGCGAGACAGCCATTCCATCACAGTAAGCTTACCATCCTTGTGGACCTTGAGGCCAAGAACACTACTAGGAATGTTTAATTTATTAGTATGGAAGCAGAATTTGAGTAGAATTTACTTGGCCACACAAACATGCCCAAATTGCTGACACTCATATGTAACCTACTCACCCTCAAGTCCCTAAACACTTACTTGAGAAAAACACGTGTGTACATGGCATGGACCATTCCACCTAAAAGTAATAATCTAGGAAAAATAAAAGGCAAAATCAGGCAGTGCATACAGCTAATGCTGGGTGAGATGAGTCTCATGTCAAGTGTGAATGACCGCTAGGCCAAGAACTAGCAACACAGACACAAAATAGAAGGGACTAGGATACTTTTTCCTACTCCTAAACTCACTTTTCACCCTCCAGTATAGAATTAGACTGTAGGTCCTCAGGTCAACAAGAGAAACATGTTCGTCCAGGAACTTCCCCGCAGTAACTCCCACGGTGCTACTGAAGAGCTTGACACACCCACAGCAGAGAAAAGCAAATGAAACACCATCACTGTGGGCTTACTATTTCCTCACCAGAGCCAGGTCCTGATGAAGGCAGTAAGTGGGGTTCTGGAGCCCATGGAAATTAAACATGCTCTCCTCTGTCTTGCATGGCAGCATATTGACACCTCCACTATGGAAGGATTGGGGGAAATGTAGATTTCGTTTAACGTAGAAAGGACACACTATGTCAGGGAAGATTCATGTCACCTCTCAGCAGAACATCTGTGCAGGCCACGATGCTGAAGAAGTTCCCTCTAATTCAATTACTATGGGCACAGCAGTGGAATTGTACCAGTTCTTGTTACATTTCACTCTAAGCTTTGTGCAGAAGTCAAAACCAGAAAACCACATGAGTGCTAATGCAAACAGGCTTAAAACACAACTGTGTAAAAGCACCATCTCCAGCCTCCCTCAAAAGCTTGTGTGCAAGCACAGGTGTACACACATCTGCATGCATCTGGTGTTGGAATAAAGCTCCAAGATGCTGCCTCCACCCAGAGCACTTGCCTTGGCTGAGACGGGAGAGGAGTGGCTGTCAGTACTGAAAATGGCTGACATCACCAGTCTCGGTGTCACTGCAACAGCTAAGTAAGGCCACAGAGGGAGACTTCTCAGAGGATCGTCTAGACATAAGCTGTGCGGTTCTTGGGAGATGCACGCAGCTGGAAGATGGAGTAGTGAGACAATTATAGCTGGGAGTCTGCTGCTTGGTGACTAAGTGACAACAGAATTGGAAGAGAGAAAATTATTTCAGTCAAACAATGTAAAGGGGAATGCTGTAAACATGCACTTGGATAGTTATTTTTATCTAGCGCTGATTCAGTTACTTCTACCTACTATGAAAGAGAGAAGCATGCGAGTTTTCTCAGTGTAATCAAGTCTTGATTTGATTTCAGATGTGCCCCGCTGGCAGCAGCCAGCATGCACCCAGGGCTGGCAAAGAACTGCCTGGGTCACATCATCACAGATATTCACTATGGGGATCTTCCACAATTTAGCAGGTGAAAGGGTTCTTTAAATAAATAAATAAATAAGCGAATGAAAATATGTTTACAAATACTTGGCCCTCAAATGAGCAAGGAACCTCACGATGCACAGCAGACCACAGCAGGGCAGGAGAGGTTTCACCCATGCATTCACTTCTGAAGAGCAGCATGGAAGCGCACGCCTGAGCTGCACAGCTACTGCTGCTGCTGCTGCTCCAGTAACTGCCTCATGACTCACCAACAGTGGCTCACATGTTGCTCCTGATGCATGTAAATCACTTGAAAAGACTCATGTTCTATTTGTGGTACCCACAACCTCATCTGGGATCCCCTGGGGCTTCTGATGTTTGGGGCCCACCAGACAAGGGTGCTGTTATGAACCGATCTGAAGCCACTGTCTTTAGCAGCCAACAAAATAGGGTCTGAATGAATTATTAATTATGATGTTACCAAGTTCTTCCTCAAACACAGAACCTGAAACCTAGGGTTTTAATTAAATGGGATGTAAAGAAGGTTGTTTTGTTTTGTTTTTAATTAAGAAACTAAATTTCTTCCTGGTTTGACCCTAAACTATTCCAATTGAAAACAGCTGCAATGATAGGAGGTAAAGTACTTAAGACTCCAATTTATCCATGTTTCACACAGCCCTGGCAACATCTCATTGCTTATTCCTATAAGCCTAAATGAGTAATGCGAACTTCTGAAACTCATTTTCTTGGGGTTTTATTTCAAGTTTGTTCAAAAAGCTCTTCTACATTGAACTTGGTGTGAAGCCATCAATATCAAAGAGCAAATGTTTCAGTGCTTCATGCTTCCCTGGCCACTCATCCACACTGTGGAGTCTTCACTGAATTCACTGCCTCCCGCAATAAGCAAGGACAACATTCAATGCCGCTGCTTAAAAATCTGTGACATCCAAATAATCTCTCTTACTATCTCTCACTTTTGGATGTGTTTAAGAGGTTTAAATTCCATCACAGAAGAAAATTAAGTGTCCAGCTCACTTTTGGTATGCCCATGATGCCTGACTAGGAAGAGATGTACCAATTCCTGTGTTGGCACCGTTCTGGGAAAGCACATCAACAGATGCTTCAACAAAGCTTCATTAGTGTGACTTAAGAAGGGGAGGACAGAGGGGCATGGACGTGGTAACAATGCATCAGTGTACAAAAGGCTGTTGCAAGCAGGACAAGGAAATCTGTCTTTCACGTCCCCTTGAAGAAACAGGGAGAATGACCAGGATAGCTATGTGTTGGCATAGTTACCACTGCTGGAAGTCTGTGAGTGCAGATTACACAGCCTTCTTCAAGAATAACTATGCTGGCCTTGAGGAGGAAGAAAGGACTGGGAAAAACCTTTGAGATGAGCCCTTCTGACCCTACCTCCCCTACAATGATGAAGCCAAAGAGCTCCTCTCTTCAGGTGCAGCACCAGTCTAACACAGCTACATTGGTTTTATCCCCTGGGCTACTTATATTCTGATGCTCAGGGTAAACCCAAACCAAAGGGCTGGATGTTCTGACTTTTGTCTTTGAAAATCTCCCACAACACTTGAAGGCACCCCACAAAATTACCACAACCAATGTCTGTGCAAAAATACGAAACCAGACCAATTATCACTATGATCTCTCTTTGACCGTGCTTCCTTCCTCGATATTAATTTTTAAAGGAAACCAGCAACCAATGTTTATACGGAGTGAACTGCACTGTGTTCCCTGGCTGGACCACACCAAAGTTTCTCAGATCCAATCCCCCAGGGACACATCCTCTTCTCTGACCCACACCCTGCTCCCCACAGGCAGGAAGAAGACCCATTCACCCAGTCCCTGCCTTATCCCTTCCTGTGGCTGCCTTGCTCAAGCTCACATCAGCAGCTCTGAGGAAGAGCCCCTCAGCTGCCTTCCTCCCCCAGAGCCAGAACCTAACGAGCACCCATGCCATGGGGGAGCTCTGAGGACATATCTGTGGGACAAGGCAGGAGAGAGTAGGATATGATGCGGAGGTGCATCAACCTGCCCTGGAGAGCCAAAATGTCTTCGCATGGATCCGTTTATCACCATTTTATAGTAAATCTTACATTCCTCACATACCCACCATTCCCAGAGAAACTGTAGCAAAATCCATTGGTGTTTCTAAAAATGGAACAGTTGGAAATATGCAAAAATAGAATTCCTGCTTTTAAAATAAACGCCGACTCGTCTCTAATACAAAGAATGCAGCAAAGTGCCTCCAGAACAAACACTTCACAAAGGAAGAAGGGGACTAGAAAAGAATTTCAGCTTCATTGCTGGCCTGAAGTTTATATCCACACTAGTCGGATCCTCTAATCCTCATTATCAATCACTGGCATTCTTGGAGTCATTCCTAAATACTCGTTTTAGGAAAAGGATTTGTTTAGAGTTGGACATTAAGAAGGTTGTGAATAAGGATACATCTAAAGAACAATTACTTCATCAAGGATCGTAGAATCATAGAATGGTTTGGGCCAGAAGGGACCTCTAAAGGTGCTCTAGTCCACCCCCTCTGCAGTGAGCAGGGACATCCTCAACTAGATCAGGTCACTCAGAGCCTCATCAAGCCTCACCTTGAATATCTCCAGGGATGGGGCATCAAATACCTCCCTGGGCGACCTGTTCCAGTGGTCCATCACCCTCATGGTAAAGAACTTGTTTCCAACATACAATCTAAATCTACTCTTCTCTAGTTTAAAACCATTGCCACTCATCCTATCACTAAAGGCCTTTGTAAACAGGCCCTTTCCTGCCTTCTTGTCAGCCCCCTTCAGGTACTGGAAGGTGGCTATTAGGTCTCCCCAGAGCCTTCTCTTCTCCAAGCTGAACAATCCCAGCTCACTCAGCCTGTCTTCGTAGGAGAGGTGCTGCAGATCATCTTCGTGGTCCTCTGCTGGCCCTGCTCCATTGGGTCCATGTTCCTCCTGTACTGAGGGCTCCAGAACTGGATGCAGCACTCCAGGTGAGGTCTCACCAGAGAAAAGTGACAGAATCACCCTCAATCTGCTGGCCACGTTTCTTTTGCTGCAGCCCAGGATATAATCAGTGGCACTCAAGTCTGATGGAAATGTATCCTGAAAGCTTAGTGTCAAATTGTTAGAAAGGAATGCGTTTTTGGAGCTCTGGTTTTACATTTATAATGCACACATGGGAAAAGTCTAAAGCAAATGTTCCGCTTGTGTTGTATAGTAGCACATCTCATCTCCCTAACAGGAGACCCAAGAGCCAGCTGGGTGAGGTTCAGCACAGTGCCAGGTATTTTAATTTCCTGGGGGAATACAGAGAGGCGATGCGAAGTTGGCTCCCACTGGCAGATCTGCAAGGTCTGATCCTGGAGTGGCGTCTGTTTCTCCCCACACAAGGACTGCATCTCATACTTTTGAGATCTGCTGCCTAGTTATAAAGGGTATCTAATGCCACAAAGTTGGAGATAATCTGTGACACCAGGAGTTGGCTGGGGAGTCTGTGGCCTCTAAGCACCCCACGTTGACGGGACACACCCAGCCGCCTCCTAGCTGTAGCCTGGCCCAGAGGCTCCCTGACTAACACCCAAGGTCCCAGAGAGAGAGAGACTTGGCAGGTCTGCCAGGGTTACTGGTTAACCCTATTTGAAGGGCTACTTACTCAGTTACAGTGTTAACACAGCAGACATCTTTTGCAGAAGATTTAGTATCACACAGCTAAGCAAGTGAAATACAGATCAATAGATCATCAATAAAATACTCAAAAGCAAGAACTTCCAGAAGTGCTGCCTGTCTGACGGACAGCAGACCTGGAGAGGGAGCAGCAGTACTGCCAGTTACCTTTCCTTCCTCACAGGTGGGAAAGCCTGGCCCAGTGCGTATGGGGAGATATGTTTCACACACAAAAGGCTTTCCATATACATCATGTTAGCAGTTTTCCGTGGAATCACATTAGCATTTTATTGTGTTGAAACTATCACATTCAAATGTGTTTTTCCTAAAAGTCTTTCATTGTGCATCACTGTGGGAAATTGCTAATGCAGTAAGATTGACATATAGATTCTCCTGAATGAACATCCACAGTAATCTGTGCTAATTGAGCCCTCAGTGGCTGGTGAAACCCTGCAGGGGAGAGGAAGGGTGGAGCATCCACAGGGCCTACAACTGGGAGAACTGTGAAACCTAAGAGTATGGAGGACAGGTAAGCACTAATATTAGTGTATTTTATTCACATAAAGATCTGATTCAGTGGCAGGGATTGACTTGGACAAGTCAACAGCACCAAGGCATTTTCCATCAAAAATACCTGGATATGCTTGGACTTTCTACAGAAGTTATTTCACAACAATAGGACTAAGAACAAAAGGAGCAAGAACATACCTATCTAGTTCCCTCCTGTTGGGGGCAAAGGAAGAGACAGCTGGCCGTTCCCAGTAACTTCAGCTGAAGATGTGGGTACTCAGTTTCTCTGTAAACCAGAACGCTTGCTTATGAGATGAAACAGGCTTCATATGCCTACATTTGAGCCTGGGAGTATAAAACCAGGGCTGGATTCTCTTTAGCATGTAAGATGACATACCATGCTAACAATCAGATTCCGAAAACACTGAGCAAAAGAAATAGAGCCCTGAATCATTAGAAGAAACATACCTCTCTTCTGCAAACCCACCCACTTAGTCTGAGGAACAGCCCATCTCTGCAAGGATGTTTCTCCCCTTCCTCTCCCCTCCCACACTGCCCCTCCAGCCCAAGAGTCCCCAGCAGGTTACCACCAAGAAGCCTTGTTCCAGGTATTAGTCCTGTAGGACATGCATCAGGGAAAGCATGGGAGCCACAGGCTCCTGCCTCGCACAGGAATTAATTTTGGTTTCTCTACTCTAGATGTCCCTGTGGAAGCCTCATGCCCTGCATGAAGTAATTCAAGATCTGTTGATGAGAGAGAGATAAATTATCTACCTCATATGTGCTGCAGGCTAAGAAACTACATGTTGGCAACTGGGCCAGAGTAATCTGACAGAGACAAGTAGGTGTGGATAGGCCAGGCCAGCAAGCAACCGTAAAGGAGTCTTGAAAAGCCACATGAATTGCTCATGCCTCCAGTCAGTTCTGCATCTGCTGGGCTGCATGTGGAATCGCATCCTGCCACAGGCCTCTGGGTAAATGGTTTTCCCTCAGGTATCTCGATTTCTGCATCTGTCATACAGGTAAGCTGACGGGGACAGCTTTGTAAAGCACTATAAACTCTCCTGCTGAGGAATGCTGCAGGGGAACACTTGGAAAAAAAAAAAAGGGGGGGGGATTTTTTGTTACGGATACGCATGGCCAAAAACCACACATGAAAAAAAAAAAAGATGCAGTATTGTTGAAATGTATCGACCTCAGCAGCAGGGTTACTTCTGCTACAAAGGATTCTTCATTACATGGAGCTTTGCTATTAGCAGACAGCACTTTCTGGAAAGGGTACCACCACTGCCAGCTCTCTGCTTGCATGGCTGCATGACCGAGTACACCACCAGACCAAACAAACAGAATAACTGTTATCAAGAAACAGCCAATCTGATTCCTATTGTAGCTAGGTAATGAGGGCGAAAGGAAGCCTGAAGTAGAACAAACTGTAATGACCTCAAGGGTCTGTAAATTCTTTTTTTTCCCCTCCTCATTTCTCTCTTTCAGTGGACTGAGAGTTTGAGGCCAATAGTTCTGAGGAACTCTGGAAGTGGGGAACATTTTGAAAGCCTAAACAAAGACCACGCATAGAGAGAAACTCCAGAAGAGGAGTCTGCATGGAGACATTTCAACATGAGGAGCAAAAGATGCAGGATTTTGACAGGGGTCATGCTGACTGGGAGTAGAACGTAGGTGGAAGAAAAGAGCTTGTTGGGAAATGGGAGGTTGCAGTATCACGCTGGAAGGCTGCCACAGTGTAGACTAATGCTTTGGCAGCTGCAAACAAAAGGAAAGAGGAATATAAGAAGCAGTACAAAGAAAAAGTGTCAAGAGATATCTGCAAGTACCGAGATCTGTGAGGAAACAGGAAAGATGATTCTAAGTTTGGCAGTGGGGAGGATAGTGGTACTACTGACAAGGAAAAAGAGCGGGAAGGAAACAAATTCTGGAGGGAAGGATGTGGGAAAGATAAGACATTTCTCCTCCCAGTCAGAAACACACCTCGATCTTAATGCTGTCTCAGAAAAACAGAGATAGATTATCATCAGATTTTCTCCTTCTATTTTATGTAAGGGTGACTGCATGAACTGGGAAATCGACTCCACTCTGGGTCCACTTCCACCATGTCCTTGCTGTGCCCTTGTCCAAAGGAGCTGAACTTCAAAGCAAACTGCTCAATTTCAATCTAAGACATGGCAGAAGTTCTTGCAGAAAACTGCAAGTGGACGTGTGGAACAATCTGTCTAAAAATCCCAGGTATCTGCATAAAACTTGGGCAATTAATGTTTCACCTGCTTTGATTTACACACATACATGTATTAGTCAGGATCTGAGTCTGGGCTCTGATCCCACAGTCTATTAGATCCACTCATCTGCAAAAGCACAGCAAGGTTTTCAGCTGCTGTAATAAATACCCAGGGCCCTAGGCTCTTTAATTCACCTCTTCATCTGTAAAATTCCCACAGTATTAACCATTCAGACATAGACAAAATAGAAGATGGGAAATAATTTGGGGTATTTTTAAAAAATTAATTCTATTATGCTGTATTCAGAATCTAATGCTTCCTTACAACAAACATTCTCAAAGACAGTAATAGGACAACAATGATTCTCTCAAATTGTCATTGTTATTACTATCTTTTGTTGTTAATGTACAGTAACACTAATGATTCTTTATACCTGCCTGCAGCAGGAAACCAGGCAGTCTACCAGGACAACCTTTCCTATATATGTTTTTGCTGTGCTGTTTGTTTTCAGTTAAAATATGGGGTTTTTTTTAATTTATTTTATTTTATTCCTCATCCCTATAATTATTATTTGTAAGGGGTGTGTTGCACAGTGAATGGAATCTCTGTACACTTTCACTACAATTTTTGCAGCAGACCAAACACCTGGAGCGTATAAATTTTTTCACTTCTGGCTCCCTTTATTCTGTTAAATTGCTTTGAAATTAGGTGCCTAGTATTGCTGATGCTGGAATTACTGCTAGCCAGTATCAGCACCGGTGATAAACTCTTAACTAGTATTTTGGTTAGAGGTCACTTGTAATTAGCAGTCATTGTCCTTTGAATTTAACAATGGAAAAATAAAACTTCATAGAGACAGATAAGCCTAGCCATCAAAATTACAGCACTTTAGCATTCAGGAGAGAGGATAACATGACACACTATCTCCTGGGCCAGTAATAGCAGAGAGCTAAGGATTCAAATGTGAGATGCAGAATATCTGTAAAAGAATAAAAGGAAAGAAAGCAGGATTAACTGTCCAAATGTTGTGTGATACATTACACTGACACTTCTACGCTCCTGTCTTTGTGAGTCTTGTACCTTGCCTTGTACACCCTGAAGACAACATGGGGCACTAGCACCCGTTTCTACAAAAGCAGCTTCCAAACCTGAGGTGCTACCCAGTTCCTCCACAAGTCCCCACTTTTTGCAGATACTTGGCACACGTGTGCATGCCCTTTGGCCTTGGGCAACTGTGTTAAAAAAACAGTAACTCTCAACTTCTTCACAAAGTCATGGAGTTGACAGCTTTGAACATGTAATGTATGTAAATAAAAGCTTTTATCTCCAACTTGTATCAATTTACAAGTCCTAATTATCATGAGGATTCATAATAAAATACACCTAACCCTTACTCCAGTCATTTTTGCCGAATTACTGTTTATGTGAGAGTTAACAGAGTGAAAAAAAGAAAATGTTTTTAACTCCGTCACAAAGGGCAGATGAGAATAGGAACTACTACCAAACTCAGTAAATATAACACAACATATATTTAAAGTGAGTTGTATCAAGGATATTTTAAGGCATGTTTATTTTAGCTACCACATTAAATTAACTCAGTATTAAAAAAAAAGAAGAAAAAGAAAACAAAAACAACAAAGCAAAAACATCCCCAGCCTCTGCTTTAAAATCTAACAGGAAGCAAACACAAGAGAGCCAGACACTGGTACTTATCAAATCTGAAAGAAGGGAGTTGTCTGGCTGGATTAAAACGGATGAGGTTTGTTTGAGTGATGACATTTGTCCTACCATTGCTGAGGGGAGGAATTTTGCAGCGCTTTCTTCAGCTTATACCCCTAAAGGTGAGAAGGTCACTCCTACCGCACAAATACATACCTATATAAAGACGCACATTTCCACACATCAGAAACGCAAAGTACTGAAACTTGTGTTATCTACAGCGCCCTTCCCAACCCACCATAAACTTGGAACATGCTCCAAAGCTGTGCACATCATTTCCCACTTCTGCCAAGGGAGAGATCTCATTCACTAAAAAGTTGACCATTCTGGGCTTAATTTTTTTTTTTCCCACTAATTTATAAAAGTAATTAACAGTGCACATGTGTGTGCATGTGTGCGTCCCTCTGTATGCGTGTCATTTATTCTTATTCCCACGAATGCCTCTTTTAAAGCAGACCTGGCTAGCATCAAGTAAATTCACCCCTAAAATCAAAGCAGAAAATCACAGAGGTACTGTATAATATCCGAACTGTTCCAAATGAGTTGAACTTTGAATTCCCTGCCCAAGCATGGAGATAAAATTACAATAATTCATAATTTGCCATATCGAGGGCTATTGTTGTTTGGAAATGTTGGTTACTTCCTAACGAGTAACGTTTTAACTTCAGAGACAGAAAAACAGTCCCCATTTGTAGCTGAAACACAGCCCCAAAGCCCATCAATTCTTCTCCCTTCGGCTTGGGAGCGTATCCAGGAGCGGGATTTCTTCAACCTAAAATAACCTCTGAAAGGAAAAGTATTTCAAAACGTGTCATGTGGGTTTTTGCTGAGCTTTTGTTCGTTAGTTGTTTGGTTGGGTTTTTTTTCCTCCTCCTTAAACGAGAAGGAAAGAAATCCTAACAGCGGGAAGACTTGTCAGCGTTTAGCCATCCATAAAAATGTTTTTTTCCCTCTCGCTCCTCCTTTCTCTTGCAGTCCTGGCGGCGGTTTGTCTCATCTCGCTGCTGCCCCAGCCCCCGCCCGCACAGCGCCCCAGCGCAGCGGGACCGGGGCCGGCACCTCCCAGTTGACCGCATCCCCCGGCATGTCTCACCTCTAACCCCTCCCCATTTTGGGAACCAAACTCCAGCTGTAAATGTTCCCCATCTCTGGCCACCCCCGGGGTGTAAGTGACCTGCTTGGACATCACATTTAGTTTAGACACTTGTGAGTGTGGAGATGACCAAGTTTATTTCTATGGAGACGTTTCGGTGCCTGTGTGAGGTCCCATCTCTGTTTTGGGCTGTCTCCGCGCGTAGCTGGGGGCAGGGTGGGGAGAGGGTTGTTAACAGGGCCGATATTTTCAAGTGCACCATCTTAATGCCCTTTGCAAATAAATGTTGATGTTGCCACCTCAGGGGCTCTGCTGTCTCAGCGTGTTCAAGGCAGCCGGGTGCTGTCTCCCTGCCCTGGGAGAGGAAAAATGGGTGCTTGGTCAGCTGGGGAAAAGTTTCCCTCCACCACCTTTGGGCCTAGAATCCAGCAAGGTGGGGTTGGAAGGGCCTTCTGGAGCTGATCTGGTGCCACCCCCCTGCTCCAGCCAGCAGGGGCACCCAGAGCAGGGGGCCCAGCAGCGCAGGCT
>JAAGNO010031063.1:24076-37704 GCA_033439905.1 Ceryle rudis
GCCCAGGCTGCCCAGAGAGGTGGTGGCTGCCCCAGCCCTGGCACCATCCCAGGGGAGGTTGGCCGGGGCTCTGAGCAACCTGCTCTGGTTGCAGATGTCCCTGCTCCCGGCAGGGGGGCTGGATGAGATGACCTTGACAGCTCCTTCCCACCCAAACCAGTCTGGGATTCTATATGAGGACTGGCACATTCTTCTGAGTAGTTTAATCCAAACTGTTTAAGTAGTTTAATCCAGTCTGTTATTGAATACTCCTGTCACTGCTGTCCCAGTCACCTGCCTCTTCCCCTCAAACCCCTTACTGTATCAGAGGAGGTTTGGGTGGTTTTTCTCAAGCCACGCTCAGCCCAGGGCAGTGTTCCCTCTGCCACCCACCCTGGCTGCTGGCCGAGTCCCCCGCGTGGCAGCCCCACAGGTAGCCAGGAGGCCCCTGAGCAGAGGACCCTGTGAGCCATTTCCCTTCATATCTAACTAAGAGTTACTGAACAAAAGCAGACAAAAAGAGAAGCTGCTGCAGCAGTGCTGGCTGGTATCTCTGGGAAGTACCACTCCTGTGATACCAAACTCCTCCTCGATCTCAACGGGAACCTCGATGCGCTTGGCATTTTGACCAGGAAAGTGTTGATCACTGCAGAGGTTTCCGGTCTTCTTTTATTACAAAAAGCCCTAGAAATCGATCCGACAAGGAGATTTCTGTCTCTAACAGCAGGAAAACAAGGCAAGTTCCCATGTGCTCTCAGCTCAGGGTCTGTTTACAGCGGGGTGGAGCTGGGGGCAGGATGTTCCCCAGCAAGGAGACAGAGCTGGTTTTCAGGAGCCGGTCACGCTGAGGATTTTTCTTGGACCTTTTCTGAAGGAAACTTGTGAAATGCCTTTGAGGGGAATGGGACTTCTCGTTCCAGATTGGCACAGCGGGCCTTTCCCATGCAGCTCTCTTGCTCAGAGGGAATGGCACATATTGCTCCGTGACTTCGAAGCCAAAGAGAATCTGGGTGTTTGGTTTTTTGGTTTTTTTTTTTTCTCGTGCTTGCTCGTTATTACTAGATTTTTCTAATTGTTTGGTTTTTTTTCCTTTTAAGCTTTGTGTCTGTCACTGGGGATTTCATTTATGGCACTGTATTTCTGAGCATGCTTCAGCAAGAAAGCTCTAGCGTTTTGCAGCGGAGTCAGGCGGTGGCAGCTGGGCCGAGAGCTGCCCGGCTGCTTCCCAGCCCCTCCCTGGGGGGAAGAAGTCAGTGAGGGGGTGACCCACAGAGATCTGGAGATGGTTTACTGAGTTGCCAGGAGTCATTCTGAGTAGGGTTTGGCTTTGCTCTAATGCTACAGCTCAAGGTGTGTTTGCTGCTCTCTTCAGCCCTTGCTTTCAGAGGCAGAAGGACAGACACTGAGAAACGTGTTCATAATATTAACTGGGTTTGGCCTCTGACCTCTGGCACCGTGGCCAGCGTGACCTTCCCATCCCACACGGGCAGAAAGGACTGATTCCTCCGAACGTCCTCAGTCTGCATCCACTGCTGTGGTACTGGGGTGGATATGGCCACCTTCCAATCCAAGGTGGGAAGCAAAGGAGGAACCCTCCAGGTTCAACCGGCTACAGGACAGGAAAAGATTAACTGGAGCTTTTCCTCCATGAGCTGGGAGAGACACTGTCCTGATCCTCAGCAGACTAAAACATAGCCAACAGAGCCTCTGGAGTACATCAGGGTTATTTCTGTGAGCTTTTTTGGTCTATTCCCCCCCACCCCTGCTTCTGTTTTCAGCCAGACTTCCTTGTGCTGAAAACAGATGTCTAGTGAGCTTAGGAGAAACCTGTTGGAGTGGTGGCTCAGATCCCTGCTCTGTGGCAGACTCGTCTTGTCCCCAGGCCTGGGGGAGGCAGCATCTCTCCAGAAGTCACTGTAAAACTGAGGATGTCATGCTTGCTTTGCCATCTCTGTGCTGAGTATTTCAGAGTATCTGACCGCGCTGCTGCCACCGCCGCTGCTTTGTCACACACCAACACCCACGGGGCTCGAAATTCTCCCTGGCTTCCATCTCTCCTCCACTCCTGTCCTTCTCATTATGGGCACTGCCCGGGGCTTCTCGGCATGCTGCTGTCCTTGCCCACCCGCCGCCGTTCGTAGCGGGATCGGCCGGCAGACAGCATGGGAAGCCTTTGGAAAACACAACGATCCGATGCAGATGAGCAAAGCACGGAGCGCTTTTCCACCTCCATTTGTAGCGTAGCAATTTGAGATGATGGGCTGGGAAGGGTCCTCGCTCTTGGAGCTCCAGCCGCCGCTTTCGGAGC
Organism: Ceryle rudis; assembly: GCA_033439905.1. Taxonomy (NCBI): domain Eukaryota; kingdom Metazoa; phylum Chordata; class Aves; order Coraciiformes; family Cerylidae; genus Ceryle; species Ceryle rudis. Next base: position 26,364 of record JAAGNO010031063.1, read on the forward strand.
AGGGTGTGCAAATTGAGCCTCAGACTGAGCCTGAGCCTGCCCCTGCTGCTCAGCCCCGGTCTTGGCTGGGATGTGTGACCACTCTGACGCTGGGCCCTCCCGCTACCAGGACATCATGGATGAGATCAAGTCTGTTCCCTGGCAGCTCTCACTGCCTCCATGTGAGTGCAGCTGAGTGTTGGTGACAACTGCAGGGGCTGCAGATGAACCAGGAGCACCAGGGTCTCCCCAGCAGGATGCTTCCCATCCCCTAGACCAAGAAGGGTCAGAGGATCTTTTGCCTCTCCATCACGAACCCCCAGCAGAAGCTGCGAGGGGGTCGATCCAGCCTGGGTGGTGGGAAGGGGAGGGTGAGGACAGAGCAGTGCTGGCCATCTGTGGGCTCTGCTGCAGAAGGAACATCACCCACTGACCACGAGTGGAAAGAGGAGCCAGTGCTCGATGCTTCCATAGCTGGCCGCACCCTTGGAGCGGTGAAGGTTAGACCGCTGCGTCCACAAGCTCACCGAGAAGCTAACAGAGCAAAGGACAGTTCCTGAAAAGCCTCCCCTGCTTCCCCCCATCTGCATTCCCTTCCCCTGCCCCACATCACCATGGTTGGCTGGATCCCTGCCCCGTCCCTTCTTTTGTGTTGGAGTTTGTTTGTGATCATTGCGGGCGCTGTAACATTTGCTGCGTAGGATCCTCTGGCAGCGTTTGCTCATTTTCAGTCCACTATTGGAATTGCTAACACGCATCTGCTCTTTGGATTTTCCTTTTTTTTTTTTTTTTTTTTTGGTTTTGTTTTGCTCTGATTTACACATTGAAAACGGGGCCATCGTGGGAACACTCTCATTTTACTGTTTGGGGTTTGTTTTTTTATTATTTCCTTGATTTTTGTTTTTATTTACTTCCAAGGACACAATTTCGAGCCCTGAATTCTTCTCTTCTAACCTCCCTACTTTCATTGCAGATCTTACATTGTAATTTTTTTTTCCTTTTCTTGTTTCTTCTTTCTTATAAAATGTGCAACAGTTGTGAATTTTAGTTATTACTAAATGAGATTCTCTTCCTGCTGTCTTGTCTTTTAGGTATGCTCAGCCACCCACCAATCCCCGTTTCCGAGCTGGCTGAACACACAGAGCATCTCAAAGCTAATGATAACCTGAAATTGTCCCAAGAGTATGAGGTATGAGCAAGAGCGGGTGCTGTGCATGGGTTTGCAGAGCCAGGGAGGTTGGTTAGTTGAAATAAAGAAGTTGTTTATGTACTGGAGCAAGTACTTCTCAGTGCTCTGTGAGGTTCAGCTCCAGATCATGAGAGGCTTGGTCCATGAGCTGATTCTCTCCCAGGAGTGGGCATCTTGGGCAGGGTCTGAGCTCCCTTGGTGACAGGGATGCATTTCTGGAAGGTGACTCCCAGGCAGGTGAGGTGGGGAGTTGTCCTTGGGGGTGCTTGTGTCTTGCTGCTGAATGTGGAGAAGACCAAGCCAAGGACTGTGATAGCTCAAGTTGGATGAGATAAGCAGTAAATCCTCCACAGCCAACACGATCTGTGGCCATGGAACTAAAGCTGAGGAAAAGACATGATTTGTGCCTTTCTTGTCTTTCCTGGGAGTTTTGTGCTCTTTGGGTTTTTTTTTTTTCTCCTTCCTGCCACAGTTGGGTTGCTCCCAGTCCCCTGCAGGTGACCAGCTGTGGCTGCTGGGCTTGCATTCAAATGCCTGTCCCAGGCTGTGAAATCCCCACCTCGCTGGGGCTGACGGCTCAGGCCAGTCCCAAGGCAGACATGGGCAGGGGGAAGGCAAAGAGCATCCCCCACGTTACCACTGCTGCTACGTAGCACGGCATCGTCGTCCCCAGACGGGCGAGGGCTGCGCGCTCGCCCAGACCGGCTCCCGTCCGCTCGCGCCGTTGTGCCTGCATCAGCACTGGTTAAATCCCAGTGCGAATGCCGGCGCTGCGGGGCCGTGGTTGTGCGGGCTGCTTTCGTTGCAGATTGAACATGCCACTGGGGTTTGGGGTTGGGTTTTTTTTTGTTGTTGTTGTTGTTCAAAGACATAGAATGCCCTGATATTTTTAGGCTAATAACTAGTCTAGACTGCCTCGTTCCGTTTGCGGGCAGAGAGAGAGGGGATATTTTCTGAACAAAGGGCTGGTGCTGGGATGCTTTTCCCCCCCTCCCCGGTCTGGCTCGCGGTACGTCGGCATGCGTGAGGCAGCTCTGCACCCCCACGGAAGGAGGGGGGTTGGGGGTGGCACATTGCAAGAGGCCCCCGTTTGCTCTGCCGGGGTCTTTCACCCCACGTTGGGGCGCGGGGGGAGCAGCAGCCTCTTAATATGCTCTATCCAGATTTCAAAGATTGATTTGCATAATGCAATATCCCAAGTGCCCTGGCTTCATTCCAGCGCAACCTCCTCTAGTGGGAGAGCCAGAGCTAAACAAACAGCGCTAATGAAATGAATGCGAGGCGAGATTAGAGGGATAGAGAGCAAACAGACACATTACAACAGTATAAATACCCATTAGTTCGAACTGCTCCGCAGCCGGTGCGAGAGGACGATTGTGTCGGGCGGTTTTGTACCCGCGTTGCCGCGACCACCGGTGCCGGGGGGTTCTGGGGTGTGCAGGGGAGGGCAGCGGGTGCCTGGCAAGGGCCAAATCCGGGCAGGTGCGTGCAGGGTCCTGTCCGCACGGGCAGGGAGAGCGAACGGCGAGAAACACAACTCTGCACGTTCCTGCCAAGCCTCCAATTGAGGCAAACCCCCAGGGCTCTGCAAAATGATGAAGGAATTAAGCCCTTGTTTTATTTAATTCTCTGGCTGAGGATTTAGAGGTAAACGTAATTAACCTAATTTCCATATCTGGGACAGCTGGACTTTAGGAAAAAAAAAAAATACCAGAACCAGCCACCAAACCTGGCATAAATCAGCAGGACAGGCAGAGAGGAATTTTTATTTTTTCTTCTCTCCAGTGGATTTTATTGTTTAATCCTTCATCCCTTCTAGGAAAAAGCCATAGTTGTGCAGCTTCTTAGGGCCAGGGTCCTTACCCTTCCCTGTCCAGGGCGATGCCCTCATCCTGCCCCTGCCACACTCAGGGCCCTGGTGCTTTCTTCCCCCTTTGCACCTGGGAGACCTTCAGCACTAAGCCTTCGTGGTCCCACATCGTGCTGTCTCCGCTCCGTACAGAGCAGCCCGGTCCCTCCCAGCTGCTCGTGACAGCAACGTTTTTCCCTGATGTTTCATACCCCGCTTGCCCACGTGGTTATAAACCTTGTCCAAGCTTAAATATCTCCTTCCCTGGGTATTAGTCCTCACCAAGACACGGGTATATTTATGCCCTCTTAATCATTGTTTAGTTTAACCACGCACAGCTTTGGCCTCCTCATCTTTTCAGAAATCCATCCTGCTGGGATCGCTCCTGTTCTCTCCCAGTTGCCGGCCGTTTCTCGGCGTCGGTAACGTGGGGCTGTAACTAACCCCGGGCAGCCTCGGCAGGAGTGCGACCCGAGGCCTGCAGCCTTAAATTGTCCTGGTGATGTTGCCACCGAGTCGCCCTGGATTGTGCCAGAGGGGGAGTCACCTCGGGTGCCGCTCTGGGTGTGCTTGGGGTCAAGGGAGATGGGACGTGAGCACCCTGTGTCGCTGGGCTGGGGCTTTTCCCCAGCAGGGATCGGTTCTTGAGGGAGCGAGCGGGGAACGCTGCCTTCCTCAGCTGGACCTTCAGAGCCGTGACCCACCCCAGGCAGAACAAGGTATTCAGAGCTTGATTTGCTGCCTTTCTCCTTTCTGACTCTTCCGTTTCCTCTCCCAATCCCTCCAGTCCATTGACCCTGGCCAGCAGTTCACCTGGGAGCACTCCAACCTCGAAGTGAACAAGCCCAAAAACCGTTACGCCAACGTGATTGCCTACGACCACTCGCGCGTCATCCTGCTGCCCATCGAAGGTACCGTAGCATTGTCCCTGCTCCTGCGGGTTAGCGCTAGGCCGGAGCTGCTGCCGGGAAACCTCTTGCACCGCCCCCCCCTTCTCCCTTCCCTCTTCCCCTCTTATATCTTCACATCTCCCTGGGAGTTTCACAAGCAGGAGATACCTCCATAAGCCAGGCGTCGGTTAAATTCTGCTGACTGACATATTCCCTGGAGCTGCAATCTCTCATTTCAAGGGCTGGTTTATCAAGAAAACTGTCTTCTCCTTTATTTGGAGATCCTTGCTCGGTACATTTCTGACTAACAGAAAAAATTCCAACCACATAGTGCCTGAGAGGGAGCTGGAACAGGGGGGTGGGTGGCGGTGGATGTGGAGCGTATCTGCACGGCAGATGAATGAGAAGCAAGCACAGGGCTAATTGTACATGTGGGAGTGTTAGCAACGAAGCAAAGATGTGGCCGCTGAGTTGTAGGGACGTCAGGATTACTTGATATGCAGCTCCTGCATATCGGAGGCTCGGGAGAAGAAGGGGTTAGCGTTAGCCTGGTAGGTCAGAAATGGTTTTGTGAGCTTCTTATTGCGAGTGGTGGTGCGGCCAGAAAAGTACATCAGATTTCACAGCTCGTGGCTGTCGGCAGAGTTGCTCTGGTGAGCGCTCGGATGAGAGGGGCTTTTGGTGGGGAGGAGATGGAGTTTAGCTGGGCACCTGCTTCGGTTGCTGCTGAGGTAACGCTGGAGTTTTGTCGTCTCCGGTTGTGCGTGGCTGTGCTGTGCAGGTAAAGAGTTTAAGGCCAATCTTGCATTGCCACGAACCGATCATCCGAGCCGAGAGGACGTGGGGTGTCCTGATGACCCCCCGGGGAACACAAAGGTTAATTCAGACATCTTCGTGACAAGGGAGTTGCCAGAATAATCTCCCTGTGCCGAGGTAACCGTGAGGGACGCGGGGAAGTGGAAGAGCTGCTCCTGGGGTGACAACAGGTCGTGGTGATTTGCCAGAAAGCTGCACAAATCGGGATTGCTCTCGCCTGCCCTTAGAGGATTTTAAACATCTCTCGTTGTGAAGATGACTGTGTCCTGGCTTGTTTTTCTGCTGAGATTAATATTGTATGAGCCAAGGAAAGCAAAGTCTTTAGAAAGTTGCCTTGTCATTCAAGGGGAAAGAGAAGAGCAGAAGGGTAGAAATGAAGGACACTTTGGGCTGGTCTCGGCTCTCAGGAGGCTGGCTGCTGGTGGCATCGTGAGGCACCGATGGTACAAGTATGACGGGCAGAGGTTTAATTTTCAAGCATCTGAGAGGCTCTGACATGTCTTGGCTGGTGTGTTCCTTCCTGCCAGGCTGTATTTTATGCTGAGGGCTGGAAGATGAAAGGAGTTGGAGGAATTAGTTGTTGCTTTCTCTTTGTTTTGAATCTGGATTTGTCAAGGCTGCAGATTGTCACTGTCTGCTTGGTCAGGAAGAAGCAATGGCTTTAATTCTGTGACTTCTCCTTAACTGGGCCTGTCACACGGTGAATCGTTGCAGGAGCTCGTGGCCACCATTTTAAATCACAGAGTGGACCCGAGGGGGCTGGAGGGGAGATTAATTCCGGAAGCTCAGCCTTGCTCACGTTCCCGCTGCTGCTGCACAGCCGCCTTCGCTCCTGAAATTTCAGACTGGGAGGGAATGGGGGCAGGGAACCCTCCAGAAATTTAATCAAAAGCCATTTCTACCAGCAGCTGAAATTGCCAAGTACCCTTGAGGACTGGCAGGCAATTCAGCGTGGATTGCGCCTCGCCAACAGAAGCAGCGATGTCTATTGCTACAGCAGGATGAGGACCAGCAACCCAATTTCATCTTGGTGCTGCTCCCCACCCTTGGCTCCCCTCGAGACAAGAGTTAAGCGTTCTGTACCGAGCTAATCATAGGTTAGCAGGATCCTGCCAGCCCTGCCAGCCACTCTGCTCTCCTGAGGAACGGGCCAAATCGCCACCGAGTGTGGGTCCTCCCTGCCAAGCTTGGAGGCTCTCTGAAGCTGAACCTGAAGAGCAGTGCTTGCCAGTGGCCGTTCTAACTTCAGAGCAGTTTTCTCCTGCCACGTCCCAATCACCCTCTTGGCTCTGGCAGTGCCTCCTGCCGCTCGTACCGAGCCCCTCGAGCGAGGACACGGGCGAGCAGCTGTAACTCAATAGCCTGGAACTGGTGCAAATAGAAACAAAAAAACCCAATCCCGTTCCTAAAAATGACAGCGGACAATTTAAAGCAAGTCAAAGCCTGTAATTTCAAAGCCTTTACTGGCTGAATCGAGCCTGGGTTTATTCCTTCCTTTGTCCAGCTGTAGCTCCCTGCCTGGGATCGGACTGCGGGCTGTGGTGCAGCCACCAGCTGCGTTTGCTGCCCGGGCTCTGGGTGTTCTGGGACAAGGACTTGGTTTTGTTCTACTTGAGACCAGTGAATTAAGAGCCCTAGGCCCAGGAGTTTTGCTCTTGTTAGCAACACCAGTAAGAAGACCATGGTTTCAAGGCTTGATGTTCATTCTCTTTAATAACTTTTGCAAGACATTGTTTGTTTTTCCTTCTTTTGCACTGCAAACGTCCAAGGCAGGAGCTTCAGTTGGGAAACACTTGGAAAGAGCCTGTAGTCCCAGCCGTGATTCCAACCCACCAAGCCAACGAAGGCTCTGGTGGTTTTGCAGGGGAATTATCTCTGACGACACCCCTGCAAAGATCTCCTCATGCTTCCCACCCAAGTCCTGAGCGATTCCCTAACTCGCTGTTGCTGATTCCACGCAGGAATCGTGGGCAGCGATTACATCAACGCCAACTACATCGATGGCTATCGGAAGCAGAATGCCTACATCGCCACGCAGGGGCCTCTGCCCGAGACCTTCGGAGACTTCTGGAGGATGGTGTGGGAGCAGCGCTCGGCTACTATTGTTATGATGACTAAGCTGGAGGAGAAATCACGGGTAAGATGCACGAGAGGGATGAGTAGTTAGTCATAATCCTGGGGGATTGGAGGGTAGGGTTGGGGAACAGCAAATCCCTTTGATCTGCAGCCCACGTGGGTGTCAGTGGGGGATTTCTGCCTGCTTTGCCAGCACCCTGAAAGTTCAGTGATTCATTGCTTTTAAAAAAGCAAACCATTCACCCTGGAAAGCTGCAGCCTCCTTTGCAACTCCAGGAGAAGAGGACGCTCAATCCCATCGCATGCTTTGTGGGTCTGTCTCAGAGTTAATCATGTGGCAAGTTTCATGTTCAGTTCTCTTGTTTAACAAGCCCCAGTACATTCGCTCTAATCTTCAGGATCATTCCAGTCTATTGTCTACATGATTGATGTGCTGCATCAAAGCCTCTGCTTAGTCAGTAGGAGCTTTTCATGCTGGGTCTGTCCCTGTCTGGCGCTCGGGAAGGACTCCTCTTGCACCTTCCCCTCCCCTTTGTGACCTGGCCAACTTCACCAGCACCAATATCAGGGCTGTTTGGGCACGAGCTTCCCCCGCAGCGCTGAACGATGCCTCCTGTCCTCCAGATCAAGTGTGACCAGTACTGGCCGGGCCGAGGTACAGACACCTACGGAATGATCCAGGTGACATTACTCGATACCATCGAACTGGCCACCTTCTGCGTTCGTACCTTCTCCCTTCACAAGGTGAGCTTGCTCCCGCTGTTTCCCGGGCTTCAGCGCGCTCTCCGTACGCAGCGCAGGCAGGGTGCGGAGCTGTGCTGCTTCCTCACCTCACTCACGGTGCTCCTTCGGCTTTGCAGAACGGCTCCAGTGAGAAGCGGGAGGTCCGCCAGTTCCAGTTCACAGCGTGGCCTGACCACGGGGTACCCGAATACCCCACCCCCTTCCTGGCTTTCCTGAGACGGGTGAAAACCTGTAACCCCCCTGATGCTGGTCCCATCGTGGTGCACTGCAGGTACTGATCTCCTTCACCTAACTCCTGCACGGGGCCGGCCTCGCGGGCTGTACTGGGGTCTGGGGCTGTGGGTATGGGTGGGAGTGCTGTTCCTTGTCACAGCAGGAACGAGGAGGATGGAGAGCGACCTGGGAAGCCGCGCAGTGCGGCTCGTCGGGTGTTTGGGAGGCAGAGCTGCCTCAGCTGTCAGAGGGAGAGCTGACAGTGATTGAAAGAGGGATTTTGGGTTTTTTTTGGAGTGCTGCAGCCATTCTGATAATGACAAACTGAAGGCCCCTATGGGCAGGTAGAGATCTCTAATTCAATTTACAACCCAAAGAGGAACGCTCGCAGCCTCGACTTAGATAAGTCCCCGTGTTCCTCAGGAGGGTGTGGAGGATCCTGCAGGTTACTCGGCGCTGAGGAAAGACATCTGAATCTTACAGGCTGCTGGGGGGAGCTAATCCTGCCTCTCCCGGAGGATGCCATTTAAACAGGCTTTGTAAGTGGGCAACTTATCACCCCCCTTGCAGATGGCAATTATCACGCGCCTCTCTGAAAGCGAACAGAGCGCGCTGCCGGCTCACAGCGCGCAGGGATCCGCTCCCAGATCGGCTGCTAAGTTGTTGCCAAAGCCGCAGCCACCCCCCTGCTTCAGGTGGTGGGCAGCGTAATTCCCAGAGATCAAGGGGGCTTTAGAAAAAAAGGGAGCCCACTGGAATAGTCAAAGGCAAACCTTTATTAGCGGCGGCAAAAGCGCAGCCCCCCAGGGCCAGCTGCTCCCCGGCTGCCGTTACACGCCGGGCTGATGTTGCCGCGATGCACGGAAAGAGAGGAGAAGAGGTGACGCGTGTTACTCATTACAACATCAGTTGTCTCTCGGCTGCTGAATGATCTGAGCGATGAAACCTCCTTCTCGAGGCCTCAGATCGTGCCAGCCTTTTGTTCGAGCCTGGAGCCCCCCTACCTGGAATTGTCACAATTGCGTGTCCGCCCGGAGAGCTCCTGCCCTGGGGCACAGATGAAAAGGGGGAGAAAGGTGGTGGATGAGTGCGGAGGGGCAGCGGGCACCTCACCAGAGGCAGCTCTTCATCTTCCAGCCTGTCCTCGGGTGACATAAAACCCAAACCTGGTTTAGGATGTTTTTGCTAAACTGAGCTGAGCAGAGCACACCTCTGCCCATTGCAGACTCCCCGGGGCTAAGCCCAAGTTCTCCCAGCGTGGATGGGCTCAGAACGTGAGGAGACCTTTCCATCACCAGCTCTGACCCAGCCACCTCTCCCTGCCCCTGTGGCAGCCCTGGCTGGGGCAGGCACACCTCAACAGCTCTATTAGATTCCAGCACAGGCTCTGCCAGCCCCAGTGCAGCACTGCACTCACACACTGGAGCAACTGGGAGCTGTGGTTTTGGTGTCACCTGTGTCCTCCACTGCACAGCCATCCAAACACTCCAACGCAGGGTTTTTAAACTACAAGAGCAACACCCGGCAGCGAGTGGGCAGCAGCAGCACCCACCGGCACCAGGCAAGTTCCTTTAACACAGCACAGTCCCTGAAACAGCTGGAGCCACACATCTGGTGCTCTGCCGGGATTCCTTTGCCTTGGTCCATCAGTAGCCACGTTCACAAGACCGCAGTTCCTTCCCAGTCACCACGTGCATTTGTTGTTCACTCACTACCTTCTGCCTCCGTTTCTACCCCGTGCTCACCGCTGTTCGTGGCGGTGGAACGATCCTCACGCCTGGGTGGCCTTCTAGAAGAGGTCTACCCAGCAGCACAGTAGCCCATCGCCGTGGTTTTTTATTCCCCTTTCCAGTGCGGGCGTTGGACGGACCGGCTGCTTCATTGTGATCGACGCCATGCTAGAGAGGATAAAACATGAGAAGACAGTGGACATTTATGGGCACGTCACCCTCATGAGGTCACAGCGTAACTACATGGTCCAGACAGAAGACCAGTACAGCTTTATCCACGATGCCTTGCTTGAGGCCGTCGCCTGCGGCAACACCGAGGTCCCAGCTCGGAACCTCTACACCTACATCCAGAAACTGGCACAGATTGAGGTCGGGGAGCACGTGACGGGCATGGAGCTGGAGTTCAAGGTAAGGGTAGTGGGGACAGAAGGCTCTTTCTCCTCACAGGAGCCTTGTCCTGCTGGTGCTCACAGCAGCAGGCAGGGAGCCTTTCTAAGGCTGATGGAACTTTCTGGTTCCCTGTTAGAGAAGTAATTACTTCTCTGACTTCTGCTACCGCAGTTCCCAGGGGAGCCCTACCTGTCTTGGCAGGAGCCTTGTCTGGTCATTTCAAATCGAAATTGAATTCGCTCCCTCCTTAGATGGGCTTTTTAAACTTTTTATTTATTTTCTCTTGTAAGTTTTGCTTAGGGAAAGGTCTCAGACCCTTTCCCCATACCCAAAACACAAAGAGGAGGGCACAGCAGGCAGAAGAGAGCGGTGGCACGTGGAGGGCAAGTTCTGTGGGCTGACGTAGGGCTCAAGAAAAAAAAAAAAAACCTAAATGAAAACAAACCAGCTGAACAAATGGTTGTGACTCTGCTTTTGCCTTCAGCGCCTCGCCAACTCCAAAGCCCACACCTCCAGGTTCATCAGCGCCAACCTCCCGTGCAACAAATTCAAGAATCGCCTTGTCAACATCATGCCCTACGAGACGACGCGGGTCTGCCTGCAGCCCATCAGGGGGGTGGAGGGCTCCGACTACATCAACGCCAGCTTCATCGATGGCTACAGGTAAAGGGCACCTCTCTGTGTACGAGGCTGAGGACGCCGAAGTCCCGAGGGCTGGACCAGGTCGGAACACCGAGTAGTTGGTGGTTGTGTCCCATCACTGAGCTGAGGTGCAGTGCCAGAGATAAATTCCCTCTCGCCGATGGTTGAGCGACTCGCACGAGCCTCAGACACCCCGCTGCTAAGCTTTAATCTCTGTGGGCTGAAGACTTATCCCTTAATGCAAACCCAACCCTTGTCCAGCTGCAGGCCCTAAACAGAGTCAGTGAGGGGTGGATTTTGCCCTTGGGAGGTTTCTAAAAGCAGATTAGCCTTTTTCTTACTTGAGGGGCTGGGGGAGGTTGAGGTTCTGACAGATTCCCACTGGCACTACGTGCCTCGTGCTCCAGCCCGAGCAGCTGCAGCCCTCCACTGGTGTGGAGCTAAAGCTGAGCCCTAACTGGGAGAACAAAGCAGCACCACGTGTACATTTCCTCGCCTCCAGGCACCAGTCCTGGCTGTGGCACAGGGGTTAAGGCATCTCCAGGCCTGGCAGTTGAGTTCTTGGTGCTACTCCGGCCCAGGGAACGCGGAGCCTAGTGCCAGGACTCCAGTGTGCAGCTTGTTACACCTCCCTCCGTGCAGGGCAGGGTGCTGGTCTTGATTTGCCCCTTGAAAAAGGCATTTACAATCGTAGAATCATCGGGGTTGGAAAAGACCTTTCAGATAGAGTCCAACCGTTCCCCCTGGCACTGCCAGGGCCCCACTGACCCCTGGCCCTCAGCACCACAGCTCCATGGGGGGCTTGGAAACCCCTCCAGGGATC
>JAAGNO010031063.1:55730-72231 GCA_033439905.1 Ceryle rudis
ACTCTCTCCAGTATTTCCCTGTCCCTCTTGAACTGGGGAGCCCAGCACTGGACCCAACACTCCAGCTGTGGTCTCACCAGGGCAGAGTAGAGGGGGAGGAGAACCTCCCTCGACCTGCTGAAGTCATCACCACTGCATTAGCAGTGCCCAGATGGATGCTTTATTATTTCTTTGTCTCCTGTGTCGCTAAAATAAAATATGCAGGAGGCTCGTAACGACACACTCCGTCGTACGCGCAGCAAACTGCGTGTTCCCATTATTTTCACTGTTATCCTTTTTCACTGTGTCTGCGAGGTGTGGTTTCTCCCCAACAGAGACTGCAAATTGTTTCCAGGGCATGTGCTATTCCTTTATTTTACGGTGTTAATCCCAGTCGTGTATCATGGAATCACAGAATCCTTTTGGTTGGAAGAGACCTTTACGATCATCAAGTCCAACCGTTAACCAGGTCAGGATGCTACAGTAAAACACAAAAATGCAATGCAATAGATCTCCCTGAACTACTCTGCAATTCATAAATCATCAAAACACTGAAATAAAAACCAAGTGTAAAATATTGCGTTGGGTTCCACTGCCTTGATTTTATTTTTTTTTTTTTTCCTTGCTCCAAACTGAAGGAAGCCCTAAAGGAAACACCAGGAGCTGAGAGGAGCTCCTCAGCACCGAACACCAGCTCCTGGCTGGCATTTCCTCCTCCTCACCCAACATGGTGCAGCCAAGTCCCGAGGAAAGAAATTAACCTGGTGTAGGAATAAAGCAGCTGAAAGAACCAATTTGCAGTTTTCTACAGGAAAGCAGAGAGTTGTTAAATTGGCAGCAAAAGAAAGAACTCTCCCTGCTGAGAACCAACATAAAAATCAGAAGGAAAAGGAGAGCAGGATGATAACCATCGCCGTGCAGGTTGGGGATGAGAGGCACAGCAGAGCACGATGCTGTACCTAAGGCAGAAGGTAACGGAGGGATGAACCTCAGCATCAGGGAAGGATGCGCGGACACGACAGCTCTCGGGGCAGGCAGCTCGATCTGCTCTGCAGCTCGTCCAGACCTCCCAGCAGCTCATTTCACTCCCGTTTGCACCCCTGCGCTGACAGGGGCTTCGGGTCCCAGGTGCGATGCTGGAGGCGTTTTGCCTCTGCACGCAGCTCTCGCATCGTCCAAGTTCGCTTTTCCTTCACACTGGTGACTAAGCCTGAGTATTTTAGGAGAAACTGATTCAGAGATCTTGATGCAGCTATAAAAAGTTCTCAGCTGAAGGGTTGGGTTTTTTCGTGTTCAGTTGTATCTGGGCAGAAGTTGGGAGAAGAAGCCCAACAGAGATAGTGAGTTTCATCAAACTTTGTCTCCTAAATCACGAGACACTTTGACACTGCTTTCCTCATGTAAGAATAAACCAGCTTGAACTGAGGGTTGTAAGGGAGCTATAACCAGTGCTCTGGTAGCACAAGCACTACACAAAGCTTGTGGCAATTGGCCTTTCATTTGAGCTCCATCGTTCGAGATCGCACAGCCGCGCGGGAAGGGAAAAGCCTCCATCCAGGTTCCCAGAGGAGGACGGGCTCCTCCTGTTCTTCAGTGAGGAATATCCATCAGACACGACCAAAAGGGATGCCCCAGGAGCTCAGTGGTAGGAAAGAATTAACTTACCTGCAACTGGAGCTGTGCACATGCATGTTCTCTGCGGGTCCAACTCACCTGCTAGGTGGTCTCAGGCTCAGCCTGTAAGTTGTTGCTGCCCCGTGTGGAGCTGAGGGGGGTCCATGAACACGTGGGTGTTCCCCAGCTGGAACACAACACGTCCAAGATGGGCAAATCTGCGGAGAGGAGCAAACAACAGAACAGTTAATGCTTTGCCCGTCTCTATTTGAGCAGGGGGTGAGGGAAGAAAACTCATGTGCAGCCCGGCGAGGGCTGAAGGCGAGGGGAGCGCAGCCTCTGCCCGGAGCCGTCGGTGCCAACCCCCCAATCCCGGTGGCAGCCTCACGCCAGGGGATTAATTTCCAATTTTACTGCTGTTCTTTATCAGAGAGACAGCTCTGAAAGGCACGAATTTTCTCCCCCACAATGGACCTGTCACAATGACAATTATACTTAATAGCAGCAGCTCAGCCCTGCCTTTCAGGGGTGCTGATTATGGCAGTAAATAGAAGCACATTAGAGAGGTGACAAGACACTGACAGGCCGTATTCACGTGGCATCGGGGGACTGGAAAAGCCCAATCACACTGTGGTCTTAACAAAAGAAACCCAAGGGAATGCTCCCTTTTATTGGGCTTGTGGTGAGGTAGGAGCATCAGGTTAAAAATCCTCTGGTTTAGGATCAGGAGGAGCCCAGGCTGCAATGAGAAGTGCAGAAAGAAAAACCCCGTGTGCCAAGAACACAGGTCAGTGTTTTATCGCCCCCCTTTGCAGTCAATCACCAGACTGAGACTGAAATATCGCCGGGATTGTTCCCGAGCTGCAACCAAACAGGAAGGTTGGCCTTAGTGAGCCAGGAATAAATAATGTCTGAAGTCAAGGGAAGCACCTACAAGCGTAAACCACCGCGGGGTGGGAGGCTCGATGTTGGGGTTCCCTCTGTAGTTTTATCACACAACTGTTGGGAAATCCCTGGGCAAGTTTTGCAAAAGGGAACGTCAGTGTGGCCACTGTTCTAAGACAATGTGCTGCTGGTCCTTACAGAGCTCCATGAAGACCACGTCATCTGCAGGTACTCAAGTCTGGGCAGGAACATCTCAATCCCAGCTAGAAAAAAAACCCAAACAAACAACAAAAAAAAAAACCCCAAACAAATGAGGAATCTCCTGCTACCAAGAAAAAACTGCAGGGAAATTAATTTGGACAAAAAGGACCTAGATTGGAGAGTGCCACAGGAGCGAGAGAAATCACAGCGTTTAATAAGCAGCCAATTGTCTATAGGCTGAAGTAGTAAAAAACCGTGATGATAAATTGTTCCCGTAAACCCAAAACATCCCCGAGCAGTGGGATCTCACAGCAACAGTTGCACTCGGGCAGATTTTTCACTACACGCTGACAAAAATCTCACACTAATCACCCAACACAGGACACAAAGCTACTGGATTGCAGCGTTAATTCCGTGTTATAGGCGAAGCCCAGATTAATCAGATGCACCACTCCTCCAGCCTAGCTATCCTCTACTGGCTCCAAGCTATTAAGATAACAAAAAGAAATAAACCTCAGCTCTAAGTGGAGACACCAGGAAATCAGACTTGCACGACAACCCTTCTCCCCATCTCACTGCTTCTCCACGTAGAAAATTGTCCAGTGACCCTTCGGTACCTACAATCAGCTCGGATTTGATCTTTTTAGTCAGGCAGATGAATCCCTGCTATTCTAAACGGCAGCAGCATCTTGGCTTGTATCACGGGTAACTGACCATTCATTCCTAATCAAAGAAAATTTGCTGCGTTTTCCAGAGATGGCTCCGTTCAACGAAGCAGATGAGCCGTAGATCTGTCCATTTATTTATTTTTAAACCATGATCTGGGACACAGGGGAGGGTGTCACTCCTGTTTCAGAGACAGCTTGGCTACGAGCTCATTTGCTGGGGGATATTAGCAGCTGGCATCTGAAATGGCAAGGCTAGGGTAGAGAGGTAAGCCAAAGTCAACTGTGCTGAAAGGCAGCCAAATTCTTATTTATTCCACAGGAAAAGTGGCTAAGCTGCGGTCGCTGTGTAATTCCAAACACTATTTGCACACTGACCTTTACATTTGTCCTCTTGGAAACAACAACAAAAAAATAAAAATAAATTGTTTTGCTGCTCTAATGCAGAATAAATAACTCCCACTAATTATCTATTGGTGTGCAAGTAAACCAAGTTGTTATCTCTTTCTGCTATCAAAGCTGCCAAATAATTCCAGCTCAATGTCTCCAACTCGTTCAAGTCTTGGGATTTTGCCAAAGCTGGTTCACTCTGTGTGTGTGGGGGGGGGGGGTGGTGGTGCCAGTACAGTTGTTCATGGGATGAGAAGCAAGAGAGAGGACGTGGATATGGGGCTGGAGATCAGGAACCCACAGGAACTCACTCGGGGTGTTTCTGGTGGAATCTCAAGTCATTTGTTCAATGTCTGTTCTGGTTGGCAAGCTCAAGGAGCAGGTATCACCCGTATCAGGTACTCTGAAGCAGACACTGTTTAAATTTCACAGGGTTAAACTCATTTGCAGGGGCTCCTCATTAACCTATAATGAGATAAAGGGACAAATTGTCCTTTTAACCCAAGAAACACGAAACTAATGGCATGGGGAATAACAAGGGCCACAAGAGGGGCTCGTCACGCAGCTCCTCCGCGCATCCCGCAGACAAGACACGCGGGCGGGTGCCCTGGGAAGCGGCAGCAACGCATCAGACGACAGGAGAGCGTGGAAATAGTTGTACGTAGCTGTTGTCACACCTACCTGGTGAGAGGGACAGCTCTGGCACGCGGCAGGGTCCGTGCAGAAGGTGTTGCTCCTTGCTCTAATCCACCGAAGTACAACCGCGTGCCTGGAAAAGCTCTGCTACAAACATGAGCTCTTTCCAACTTTGGGCTGTTTGCAGGTCAGGACTTTGCAATCAGTTAGTTATTGCAAAAAGGGGGCAAAAAGATTTGGCCACCTCTAGCTATACACAGAGCAGGGAAAAGAAGCCCAAACAGGAAAAGTAACAAGGGCTTGCCCACTGCAACACGAGCAAAGGAACCCAGCGCAGGAAAGGTTCACTTTATGCAGTGAAGAAATTCAAGCCAGAGAGAGAATTCATAGAATCATAGGCTTGTTTGGCTTGCAAGGGACCTTAAAGATCATCTCATTTCAACCCTTATGCCATGGGCAGGGAGTCTTTCCACTAGAGTAGGTGGAACTGACAGGAGCAACATTCTGATCTATCACCGTCCTCCTGCGAGCCCTCAGGCGACCAGCGCTCACCACCACAGAAGACATGCCCTCTGAGAAACTCCCCTAGTTCAACTCAAATCACTGTTAAACTAAAATAGCATGCCCAGATTAGTTTAAAACAGCTCCCAACTACCTTAAAAGCTCAATCTCCCTGAGTAAACCACTCCCACCAAAACAAGGGCATCCTTCCAGAAGGGAATTGCACCTGTTTAATGAGTAGTTTTATTAAACTGGTGTAATTTGTTCAAGCTGAAGGAGAACTACTGATGAAGAACTAATATGAACAGCGAGGGAAGAGGAATAGAGGAAAAATCCCCATGGAATAACCTCAGGAAATAGAAGTTCTACAAAACTGGCCAAAACACAGATGTCTGCAGCACGTGACAAGGTTTTTCCGTCATCTGCTCTTTCCCTAAACTGAACAGTGGCAAAAATAAAGCAAAAAGGATAGGAGCAAGTGCACCACAGAGGGAATGCCCGAAAGCCCACGATGTTCTCCCATGTACACGCGGCAAAGCTGGAAGCCAGAAGGAGATGCCGTGAATGGGAAAGCCGTAAGATACCAGGTGTGAACATGCTCACGTAGATCGGCACGTGCGAGATTTGCAGAGACGCATTTACAAGAAGAATTGGTTCAGTAGGACTAGATGTTAACACAAGTAGTCACCCAGAGCGAGACATCTGTAAGACATCTAACCAAGCTTTCTGGAAGGTGAGGCTGTTCATCCAGCCCCACCACGAAATAGCCTCACCCCCACCAGCACTGCTGTTTTCTAAGTAATCCTGTCTTTTACAATGAGAAGGAAAAGGAATTATCTCTTCTATTTCTTCTTACCAAGCTAAAGATCTTCCTCCAACCAGAGAAGGAGTTAACGAATCTCCATCCACTGTTCCGCTCTCCGGCATACGGCAGAAGTCTCTGCTGGCCTCGGAGCAGGAATAAGCAGCCTGTTGATCCCCCTCTTCTCGCCGCTGCCAGCAATTATCACAAAATGACTTTATTGTGCATGTGACAGTTGGTGACACTGACTAAGAGAGTTTTATCAGCTTCTGTGCTACAGGTTTCAAAACATCTGCTTGTGTGAAGAGCACCCTGCTGTTTGCCAGCCCAAGCGAGCTGGACTGCTGCAAAGCAGCAAGAAGAAAGCGCAGTTCTTTGTGCAAGACAACGCATCACATACGGGTCCTGTCCCTACCTTGGCAACCCAGGTCTGTGAAGAGCCAAGTCCTTAGCAAAGCAGGACCTGAGACAAGCACCCGGCGGCAGGGAGCTGTGTGGCAGGTACCTGCGCATGGACACGTCATCCAGGGCTGGAGGAGGACAAACCAGCAGGACCTCCCGAGGATGGAGAATGTGGAAAAGCAAAGGAGGAAACCAAAATGTGCTCTAGCGAGAGACGCAGCTCAGCTGCAGTTTACCAGACACACACAAACAGGCTTTCTCCAGGGATAAGGAAGATGTAGAAGCTGGAAGAAGAGGCTAATGAGTTGTGCTCATCTACGCTCCTCCATCCAGCCCCGAACGGTACTTGGAGAGAGGAAAGCGTAGGAAGCAAAGCTCTTCACTACAGCATTCGCACCGTCTCCCTGAGGACTCCCCGGGCACACCATCATTTCCTATAACCCTACATCATCTGTATTTTAGTGGAGCAATCTCTGTGAGCAACAGAAACCCACAGTGACTTGGGGGTGTGTGTGTGGAAACGTCTCTTCCAGCCTGCAAAGCTGTGACAGAGCGACGGGAAGGTTTGATCCTTGCCTTTTATCACCGATCGAGGCAGTTATGTGGAAGTATGTACTGCTTCTTAAGACATCTTTAAAATTATATCGGTTTTTATTACCGCAATTCAGCAGCCCTTAATTCAAAGGTAAGTTTTGTGTGGGTGTGAATGCCAACGGACTTCGCATGAGCAGCTTCTTCTTCCCACTCGTACGATTCCTCAGATTATCGCAAGAAAAACTTTTAAGCGGCAAAAGACTGGAAGTTGGAGGTTTCTTTCCCTTCACATATCTGCAGCGTTAGCCTCATACTGCAACAATGAGAGAGGAGCTTGTGGAAAAGTATCAGGGCTTGGGCTGGGGAATGAAGAAGGTGTTTAAATGAAGGTTGAGGAAGATGCTAGTTTAAGAGGTTCACTGTCAGCACGACCTCCAAGGGCTAGAAAGAAAGGCTAGTGGCAGGCTAGGAAGCAGACTCCAAAGAGGAAGCAGCAAACCAGTGATTTAAAAGATAAAAGGATTTTAGAACCACCTCTGGCTATTTAGCAACCACCGTTCTCAGGGACGAGCCAGCTCGAGCAAATCCTGGACCCTGGACAAGAATGCATCGCAAACTTGGGTCGTGATTTTGGGAAGGGGGCAACGCCAGCCCTCTGCTCCTGCTTGGGTAACAGAGAGGAAGGAAAAGAGCAGGTTGTTCTTCACCAGTCTCAGCTTCTCTTGGCTCAGCTTTATCAGTCAGCTTTACCCAACAGATCTGGGAGCCACCTTCTCCTGCAGTACAAAAGACTTGAAACTTAGAAATGAAGAGACTTCAACCCCCCAAAAAGTGTAATTCTGAAGTGCTCAACAGCCTTTAATTCATTATGAACCTAGAGGCAGAGGAAAAAAAAAAATATGCAAAAAATACATCACATCCTTAAATCTAGGGGGGGAAAAAAATCATTATTTTTATAGCACATAATCAGACACTTACAAATATATTTCACTGGAGGAAGGGGAGGGGGTTAGGAACGTGCATCTCTCGTTTCCTTTTCAATAGTGTGATGCACAGAGGCCACTGGTACGGTCGTTAATCTGCACAAGTCATTCACAAACCAAAAAAAAAAAAGAGGAGGATTGGAAAATAAACCAAAAAAGGAGAACCCCTGTGACAAGGAAGAGCATTCTACAGTTCCAGGTTCACGTTTAAACATAACTCGGCATCTGAATACGGGGTGAGGAAACACACTTTGTTGGGGTTTTTTTTTACAATATAAATAGTATTTTAAAGAGGTACTACATATGAATACAGTAATGGTGCTATTTCAGTCAGGACTTCGACATGCAGAGGAAATTCCCCACAGCTCACAACCGCTCATCCCATCCCACCCTTCCCCTCCCACCTCCAAAACCAAAAAAATCCTCTGCTGTTTAAATTCTCTTTCATTTGTTTCCAGTATTTCTCTTGTGGCCTGGCAACATTCTTATTGTTTGATACAAGAAAGTTTTCTACTAAACGACATCTTAACCGACAGGAGACAGCTACGTAGGAGTAACAACCGAGGCTTTTAAGAACCTTGCCAATTTTTAAAACTTTTATTAGTCTCAGTTTGTTTTTATTCTTGGAGACATCTACTGAAACCGTCAAAAACTTGAGAAATAAAAAAAAAACCCAACCAAACCACCAATCTCTTTCAAACGTCTTACAACCAGGCACGCGTGCACACGCGCAGACACACACAGAAAATAACCCGTAGCAGAGGCAGGAAGAAATAAAGGGAACTCCCAATTCTCTCAAGGGAGAGCAAACCCCCCCAAATAATAATAAAATAATAAAAAAAGAATTGCTTTATTCTATCTCCACTCTTTCACTAGGACAGTTTAATACCCATCAAGTCTCTTAAGATGCTAATCTACCATCTGCCAGCCCACAAATCCTTCCCACTTATTCCCTTAAAGATCCAGCTACAGCGTTGCTTAAAAACCTCTCTGCAGAACAAGGACCACCTTGCAAAAGGGCTTAAAAACTAATAAAGAGCAATAAAATTCAATTCCAAAAAAAAAAAAAAAAAGAATATTGTCTCTTTCTGTCTAGTACTTTCAGGGAATTAAGTGGAAAAGATTGCTGGGCAGCATTTGGGATAGCTCTGCTATCCCACAGGCCAAGGCATGGAGGTGAGTGGTACCTGCACCCTCGCCCCCCTTCACCC
Source organism: Ceryle rudis (assembly GCA_033439905.1). Classification (NCBI taxonomy): domain Eukaryota; kingdom Metazoa; phylum Chordata; class Aves; order Coraciiformes; family Cerylidae; genus Ceryle; species Ceryle rudis. The sequence continues at coordinate 64,534 of JAAGNO010031063.1, forward strand.
AGACGCCGTGGAAGCCACGTCCCCCTTCCAGCTTTGTACTAGGGCTGCCTTTTTTTCTCTCCCTCTGAACGGACAGAGGTCCTCCAAAGAGAGTGGAAGACTTTCCAGTGACTTCAGCAGGGGTTTGGATCAGGCTCCTTTACAAAACACTGCTCCGTAACAGCTCTTCGACCGGAGGTGATTTTCAAGTGTTGAAGTGGGAGCTGCCCACTCAAGGCTTTAGGATTTGCTTTTTGCCTTTAATGGTCGTTCGACTCTCAGCAAACTGAGTCCAATCAAGCGAAGGGCTTGCATTCCTCTTCCCCAGGAGTATCTCAAAGGCTCAGTCTTTACTTAAGTAAAGGATGTCACAACAGTCAAAGATGTTTGGGGAATTTCTTCTTTAATAGGATAAAAGAAAAACATACAAACACCTCCCAGGCTTCTGTCATGGAATGATTCTCACAACTGTAAGGAGCATAACTCAAAAATAAAATAAAAATAAAATAAAATAAAAATCAAAGGAGACAAAGAAAAAGGTTCCTATGGGAGACATGCCTACCGGAGAGGCAGGGCAACCCCTCAATGCTCCAGCCTGTGGTGGGGAGGGGGATGGCTCGTAAAGGAACTAACACAAGAAGCAGCAACAGAACACTTGCCAAAACGGAGTGGCATATTGTAACTGAAAGCCATGCTGATTTTTGACTAGAAAGCAACTGTGATGGCGAAGGTGGGGGAGGAAGATGACACGAATGACCAAAATCTGGCCATTTCTTCCCTAAGACCCTTCCTGGTGACATGGCAGAAATGCACACATCTATCGCGTGTCTTTAAGAGAACTAACGGTAAGAAACATCCCAGCTATGAAACATTTCTTTCCCCATCTCCCCCGGCTTACAAAGAAGATAGTGTTTCTTTACAAAAAAAAGAACCCAGAACTTTCCAGGACATCTGCTCTTGCTCGCTCTCTCCCCGCTGTAGGATTAGTCACATTTCATTTGGGGATGAGAGGGGGGAGGATTTTGTTTTCTTTTCTGTTTTAAAGCCATAATCTAGAAAAATGTCTTGTGGAAACTTTTGTTTTCCTATTTTCGTTGCCTTTTTTTTTTTTTTTTTTTTTTTTGATAACGCTCATTTATAGAAAACTTCACAAAGGTGACGTCTATGTACAGAAAACACAATTCCAAAGGCTGCTTCAGTAGTCAATGTAATAGCACCTTGAAAGACAAAAAGAGTTTGACATATTTGAAAAAGTCATTCTGTTAATTTTTAACCCTTTCCAAGCCTCAAAAAAAGGAGCCAGTCACAAAGCTCTATTAGTAACAAACTCTTCCAAAGTCTCCGTGTAAAAAGCTGTCTGAAGGTTTTTCAAGCTCCCTACTCTATTGGTCAGCACCGTCTGGCAAAGGAGAGGTAGCGTTGCAGCCAGACAGGATTTTCTTGCAGTCCAAACCGAGAGCAGATGAAAGAAATTCACAGCAGGCTATTGCACAAGGCTGGTCTTTTATCCCACAGTTTCCTGGTTATTTTTCCGTAGGCTTGAAAAGGGTTAATGTAATATTTTTGTTTCATTCCTCCTGGTTAAAACATGTTGCTCTGAGTTCCAGGCTGGTACTGCGTCTGCAGCAGGCTCTCCATAAAGGCCAAGTAATCTGGGTTTTGTCCGTATTCTTCGGGATTTCTTGAATTCCCCAGCCGGGGACGCTTGGCTGGTCTCACTTCATCTCCCGAAAAAACATCTTCCTGAGGGGCCCCAGTGCTGAGGGACTGCGGGAGACACGAAAGTACAATCATTAGAGGCACAGCAGGAGAACAGGGAGGGACAGCAAGCCAACAGCGGGGCTCAGAGTACTGCTGTAGAAAAGGTGAACTCCAAAGCATGCAAAGCACACGGCTGAAATGGCAAATTCTGGGCTTCTGAAACCAAAGCGGGAAGAGAAACCCTCGAGTTGCCCTCTTTCTGTTTCAGAATCTCTTTCCACTTTCAGCTCCTGCCTTGCTGATTCTCTTTTTCCTCCTACACTGCCTCTTCAGGTTATTCATTCCTAGTAGAAGGCACAGAAGAAACTGGGGCGTCTCTAACGTCTTTAAAATAAGACTCAGCGAAAGCATTTGGGGAGCACTGCGCAAACAATTGCTTCTCTTCATCCTGCTCTTACCCTCTCAAATGAGACGCATTCCTTGGTAGAAATCATTATCTCCCACCGCTTTGTTCCTTTGTTGTGCTGTGCTACATTAAAGCACCGTGAGCGTCACCTCCACAGAGCACAGTCTAACACTTCTGGCAGCAGAAAGTACAGCAGAAAAGCCTCAGCTTTCAGCCAAGCTCCAAACTTTCTATTCACTTTCCAGCCCGCATTCCTTCCTCCGCAACTCTTACAAAGCCTGACGTCTCCACTGCAGAGAATATGGTGCTTTCCAAGTGCTGGATTTCGGGGCTCCAATAGTGTTGGGTTTATTATTAGACAAGCTTAAATAAACTGGCATATTGGACACATCTTAGAAATTAATTCTAAGGTGCTTCTTTGCCGCCAGAAGTCTTTCAGGGATAGCAAGGTAAGTTGTTATTATCCTCTAAAGTTTATGCCATGAGATCTTACTGAAATAAGCAACCTCAAACGAGATGAAGCCATCCAGAGCTACATTACAGAAGGCATCTTACAAGGGGGTTTGGGTAAAACCCTTGCAGATTCCACGTGTCAAGTAAACCAAAGTTTCCTCCAACTTGTCACCAGCTCCTCCACAGACCTGCCCATTTTGGACAACGCTCATCTCACACTTCTGCTGGTGGCCACAGATTCCCAGAGTCAGAGAACCACTGGGTTAACCCAGCAGAAGGATTCATGCATTCCCAAGGGAAGGTTGGGCCATCCTCTTTTTGTCTTGTAAAAGAGACAGAAGCCCAGAACCATCGCAAAGGTTCACTCTGTGGATCCGTCCCTGTCCTGCTGATGTGACAGACGTTCAGGACGAAGAAGAAAACCATTTAATCACCATTGGCATAGAAACCAGTCTCATTATTTCTTTAAATGAGGTGTCTTTAAAGGTTAGAGCACCAGGTCTGAAAACACCCAGCAAATCTGGAACCAAAAAAAGCTAAGGAATAAATCCCTCACATTTTCTAGGCTCAATAATTCCACTGTATTCAGTTACAGACACCCTGATCTTCTAGAGTAAGAGCTTTAAAGGCAAGAGCTCCGTTCTAAAATCTGTTTGGTGAGAAACAGGGGTTTGGTCCCACGTTGCAAATCAGTTCTCCAGAAACCACTTAGCTGCAGACCAATTCACCTCGCTTCTGATGAAAGGCAGTGTTCAGACAGAACAGCAGAGTGCACAACTCAGTTCGTATGGTATCAAATGATACAAACATAACCTTTTAACCAGATAAACCAAAAAACAGGATGGAACATGTGAAAGGGAAAAAAAAAGAGAAATCACTGAAATGCTTCTCAGGAATTTAGATCAAGGATTTCTTCCACTCTACGTATTTTGTGAATGACAAGGGGTTTTACAGCCACAGAAATCAGAGGCTGCCTTCATCTCATGTCTAAAGGACAGGCTAAGGAAGGGTGAAGGAGCGCTGCAAGCCACAGCCAGTTTACTGCTTCTGTTGCTTTGATACTCACCAGGCGAGACTTGACTCTCTTGGGAAGCTCTTCCTCCAAGGTATAAATATCACCACGCTTTACCATTAACTGAGAACCATCTTCAAACTCGACCTGCAGGGTAGGCAGAAGATGAAGTAAGATCTTGGCCTCTGTATTTACACAACTTGAACAGTCCATTCCCAGACTATGCTCCATACGGTCCCGTGGTGGGAATACCAAGGAAGCACCGGGGGCTGGCTCCTGTGGACTATCCCGTGTTCCCGACACCGTATGTCTCCAGGATTGCTGTAGAATGAGCAGCCCTGAGCTGTGTCAAAGGTGCTGAACCCAAAAAAGTGCTGGTTTCGGTGCTGCTCAGGCACCCCTGGTCTTATCTGGCCCAAGCCGGTTCATCCAGCGCTCCCGTGGATCCTAAAATGTCTACACTACAGCTGGACCAGCAGCTCTGCTCCCCCCTCCCAGTCAGAGCACTACAGATTTCTCCTAATTTTTGATTTGAATCCTGAAAAAGAGAGAAGCTTTTCACTTCACAATAAAAGGCAGGCCTGTATTCAGGCCAATATGGTAATAAGAATTTCTTTCATCTCAAACAAAGCATTTTCACGCATCATAAGGAAACAACTCCAGCTACTAAAATACATTTGTATTTTAACAAGCAGAAATAGTCAGCCAGGTACAAAAAAAAATAAAATGGTGGTAACTCTTCACATCAAACCTTTTCTGCTAAGCGCTGATTGTATAATGAATTATGCATCAGATGTTACAGGGATTTTATGCATGGAAATGTGCCCATAAAAATGTTAAAATTAAAAAGTTTTTAGGAGATTCTCTTTTCCTTATTTATTCACTTATTACGCTTGTTTGGCTACTGCAGGAGGATGCACGGCGCAGTTGAGTATGGGATGGCAGAGTGAGGCTGGACAAATGCAGCAGGAAGAAAGTATCGGGGCTCTGAAGGGCACCGAGGGCACTGCCAACTACCAGAGAGTGGCCAGACCTGGTTTATTTAAGTTCCAAATTACTGAGATGGGTTAGACACCCCCCCACACACCACAGACGCTCCCTAAAGCGAGTTACAAGACAGTCGTTTGGGCTCAATTTGTAAAAAAAATATAAACCTCTAATCTTAGCACGGACTTAAGAGATGTGAATGGGAAGCTACTGCAACATCAGACACGTTTAAAATGCAAAAGCTAATCCAGGATGACTTCTTCTGAACACGCTAATTTCATAATAAAACCGTTTCTGTGTTTTAAATATAATCCTATCCCAAAACAGATAAAAGAAATGCACCATGTACTGAAAAAATCTCTACCTCGGGAGCCAGCGTGGAAAGCTATCCAGGCTATTTTCCCCACGGAGAAGAGCTTTACTTCTAGGTAACTGCATGACTTGAACCCCCCCCCCCCCCGATTCCTCATGCATATTTTTTCTGTCATCCAGCACTATCAGCGGAATAGCCTATTTCAAATTATTGTCCCTTAGAGAAATCAATGACAATTTCCTACGCTGTGATTAAACTGGAAAGCTTGCGTAACGATACATCTTTATGGAACTCTATATTGTACTTATTCATAACCAGGGTCACCTCAGATCACATCTCCTCTGAAGCAGTTATCTGTTACAGACACCAAAATACCTGTTAACTGACAAGGTGGATTATTGTGCTCTTTGTGTAATGATAGGAAGCACTCTGAACAGAAAGGATAGAAACCAGAAGCCCGCTTCAAACAAATATAAGACGTGGGACTTCCTTTGCCTTATGTCCAGAGGCATTAATCTCTTAAAAATAACAATTATTTGCAAATTTCAGCGTATATTTTTCAAAAGGATGGGTATAAAGGGTACTTTCCAAATCACTATCATTTTTCAGCTTCTTGGTATCATTTAAAAAGGACTGAATCAAGTGAATGTAGTGTATTTTATAAAACCTTCTGGGCTGAAAAGCTAACACCGTGAACCGGGTTAAATCTTCTTTTACTAACTCTGTGAACCAGGTTAAATCTTCCTTGAGTGACTGTCCACAAACAAAAATTCCTTCTGCGGAACAGCCTGAAGCAACAATCAGACACGTTGACGTGCAGGACGTGGGTACCTCACCATCCTCACCTGGTAAATCTGACTGATCTGGGCTGCAATAAACTTGGCCTTATAGATGATTCCATCTGTCCACTGCAGCTGAACCACCTCGCCCTCCGGAGGGGGTCCCATCTGGATGCAGTCTCTGCTCTGAAGACAAAAGAGTGAAGGAGGTCAGAAGCCAACACCCACAAAGCTCAGGAACTGTGTAAACAGGGGTGTTAAACTCACCGCCCAAGGAAGTCGCCGCGTGATACATTATTAAGCACAAGTAAGTTTCTGCACTTGTGATTAATTGCAGTCACCTCAAACAAAACCATTAACCAGGGAGAGACCAGAAACAAACACTGTCACCTCCTTCTGGTGACAGTGCCCAGCTCTAGGGAGTTTCTCATTACAAATCTCCAAAGATCAGATCGCCTACATCCACAAAACCGAGTGGGGTGACCTGCTCCGTTTCACTCGGTGAAGCAGTGGCACAATCAAGAAGAGAAGGCACGAGATGACAAGTCAGCCTCTGCTCAGATGTTCCTGCTATTAAGTGAATTCCCTGTTTTGAACCAGAAGCGCTCGCAGACAATCTGCTTCCCCCATGAATCACGCTTGTCAGTTGAAAAAATAAGATTATTCAACCGCAAAACAAACAGGATGCAACTTAAAACAAACACTGCTTTCTGTTAAGTCATCTCATGTAGCAAAATCACTTCTTGGTAAAGGAACAAGCAAAATGAAATGAGATAATGTCATAAACAAGAACAATAATGAAGAGCAGTATGAGATTTTCTATGGAAGCAGCAACTTGACTTTTTAATTTATTCTTTTTTTTTTTTTTTTTTAAGTTTTAGTTCTCTGTTCCACCCCAAAGAGCCTAGAAGAGGAAGGCAGAGGAATGCACTTTGTACTCAGCTACAAGGGTAACAGTCTCGGCAGAGAGCTGCTTACAATGATGCTTTCTGGGTAAACGTTGTCGCTGTAGGAACCATCATCAAAGTTTACTTCGTAGAAAGTCTGTGTTGTCATGCCAATCACTTTACATCTGTAGTAGAGTCCGTTCCGGTTCTTTGTGATCACAGTCTGTCCGAGGGTCACTTCCCGTCGAAACGGAATCTGCGTTAGAAAGAAAAAGGAATCATTTGCCATTTGCGATCAGAAAAGCTGCGTCAAAAACACAGGCCCAGAGAAACTGCCCTACAAGAAAACCAAAATAATATTAAAAGAATAAAAACAACCAACCAAAACCAACCACAAACCCAATCAAACCAATAACATCCAAACCCAAGCCACATACATTCTGGTTAGCTGCTTTGTGTTTGAAGCAAGTGATGGACACAACGTAGGGCCAGTCGTCTGGCTCCATGGGCACGCCGGCGGCGTGCGCGCAGGTGACGTGGAAGGAGGTGGAGCAGTGCTCGTAGGAGCACTGGATGCAGGCACCAGACACTTTCTTCATCCGTTTCCGACAGTACACACATTTCTAAAAAGAAACACAGGTCAGGGTTACGCAGGCAGGGCAAGAGCAGCTTTAACGCAACGGACAGACGGGACGGCACCCCGTGGCCTGACACGGTGGAAAAGTCTGTGTTGTTCGTGTCCAGGGCCAAGAAGCCACAGTCAAAAATGGTGATGTTTGCTGCTGAGAGGTCAAGTCCAACACTTCCAGATTTGCCTGTATACACTTGCCTAGAATCACTCATAAGCCAAGAAGCCACAGCAGATGCTAACGCGTCATTCCCTTGAACGTGACGACATCTACAGCAGTCCAGCCCTCCAGAACCATGCTGGACAGTGAAGCAGATTTAAAACCAGTTCGAGACTGTGTTCACAGGAGGGCAAGACACACACCAGTGTTACGGGAGAACTGCTACAGCTCAGTACTCATCCTCCTTAGATATCTGAAATCACAGAATCACAGAACTGTTTTGTCTGAAAGACACCTTTCAGTTCATCAAGTCCAACCACTCCCCCAGCACTGCCAGGGCCCCACTGACCCCTGGCCCTCAGCACCACAGCTCCACGGGGGGCTTGGAAACCC
>JAAGNO010031063.1:74417-103577 GCA_033439905.1 Ceryle rudis
TCTTAGTTTCTCCCCCCTGTCCATCTGATAGGGGGAGGGGAATTGACCGGGGGGGCTGGGTGGGCACCTGCTGCCCAGCCAAGGTGAAACCAGCACAGAAAGAAAGGGAGATGGGTTCTGCCCGGCTCCTGCGCAACGTCACCGGGCTCTGCCCCGCGCCCCGACGAAATAACTCACAGTCGCTTCTTCTGAATTGACCAAAGTCGCTGTGTTTACACCAAAGATTAATTTGGCCTTTTTACTCGAATGAACAAAAGCCAGGAAATTCAAAGCCAGAGCCCTAGTGCTGCCAGACTGTGTTTTTCAGTATTTAATAAGCTAGGCCTTTATCGCTCTGTAAACCATGTTCAAAAGCTAGATAAGCACCACAGCAACGTGCACAGCAGGAACGCGGCTCTGAAAGCAAGTCAATAGCAATGAGATCTCATTATTAAACTGTCAATATCTAATTCTCCTGCCAGCAGGGACAACCGCTGATATACAGTGTGCTCAATATGGCCTCTCGAGGGAGCATTAACCCTCCAGGATCAGGAATCTGCCTTCATTGCTGCAGAGTCTTCCATGCCAGAAGGATCGGCGTGGATCTAATGACACCCCAGTGGCAAGAGAAACTCCTTGTGATAGGCAAAAGAGCTGCACCAACGGAATATTCCGAGCAAATATGATCGAAGGATAAAGAAAAACATGAGCTAGAGTGAGAGTGAGCTGTAGAAGGTCATGGAACAGCTGAAAATGCAGAAGATCAAGAGGTGTGGGAGATGGGATGGACAAGAGCGCCAGTGCCAAGGGATGGGGTAAAGCAGCACGCGTAGTTTTAAAGACATTTTCCGTGGGAGGGGAGGTAGCAGGAAGAGAGAAGGAGAAAAAAAAAAAAATCTTCAGAATAAATGCACACTGGAGAGTCAGGTCATAGCTGAGAGTAAGAAATGGGCTGTCTCCTGCATGATGAACGCTGCAATTCATTTACTCCACTGAGGAATGACAGCTAATTATTCCAAATTTCCACGTCATAAATAATTTACGCGCACAGGGCCGTAAAACACCATTAATCAGGAAGCGTGCAAACAGCATTCTTTAAATTGATGCAACACCCACAAAGGCACTGAGGAGTCTTTGCCTGAAAGGGGAGGTCTGGTTCATGTTCAAAGCACAGGAGATACCTTTAAACAGATCAGTGCAGCTCCTTGTTACCTCAGCCCTCACAAAGTACCTCAAAACAATACAAATATATTAAAAAATAATAATAAACCCAATAATCACAACTAAGCTCTACCCCCCTCGTTCCTTCTTTACTTTGATCCATTTACTTCAACTGTCCTCAGCCTTCACATCACTCCTTCTACCTTTTCCCACCTTTTCCAGCAGCAAAGGCCATCTCTCCAGGTTTATCAAGTGCTGCACCACCTCCGTCACGGCCAAAGCCAGCGGATCCAACACCAGCACCTTTGAGTCACCTTCACTTTATCTTTCTGAAGGCAGCTGCACCCCTCCAGAACACAGACACCCCCCAGCTCCTCCCGACTCCTCAGGTGCTCCACAAAGTACCTGCAAGCGCCCCTAAGGAATCCTAAAGCTCTCCACAATGGCTCCTGAGCTTGTTTCTCTGCAGTCTTACCCACCTTAAATCTCCTCTGCACTTCTTCACACACCACACCAGCGCTGCCTTTCCAGTCTGCCATCCAAATGAAAGTGGTTTAATCTTTACCTACTTCATAACTCTAAACCCCATTTCAGTTTTAGCTCGAGGGAGTTTATTTGCTTTCTTTCCTGCAGTAAACGATGCTCACGATGCCACGTTCTCTGCGTTGACAACACCAACCAACCAAACGAAGCATTTAAAGCTGGGCTTTGACGAGCTCAGCTACAAGCCAGGCTCTTGCTAACTTCAACGTAAGCTGCCTGTAAATCCCATCTTTAGACACATCTTTTTTACTTCATCCCAAAACTCTCCAGCTTTCCTGAGACGACAAGAAAACAGGAGGTGCAAATGGAACAGAGCGTTGAAGGAATCAACAGAACTGTGATGTTTTAATTGAGTAATGAAGCAGAAAGTTGTGTAGTAGGTCTGTGCAGAGGCTTTGGATGGCAGAGCCACCACTTTGGAGCAAGACAAAGCCCCAGAGCTTTATGTATGCTAATACCCACCTGGCTCTATAGGATTGCAAGGCAGGTACAAAAGAGTTAAAGAATTAAGTCACGTGTCCTTGTGAGGCTCCATTAAGCAATACAAGTGAGTCTTGTGTAAAAGGATTTTTAGTTCATCGTTACAAGTGCTGGTAATGAAGAGGATGCATGCTGGAAATGTCAGATGATCCATAAAGAACCGCTGCTGCAGGATTTATCGCACTCGCATCACACTGCTCCATCACTCCACCTGAATAATGAATGCTTTTTACATTCGCATTTGTGTACAAAACCCATCTGCACAACAGAGAAATAACTCTGGGAGCAGAGACTCTTCCTCCTCTCTCACCCAGGCCCTGGCTGGGTTGCCTGCACTAAAAAGCTGAGCAGTGAACAAATCCATCACTGCTACATCACCTGCCCCGTACCGCACTCCCAACCGTCGCCCGGCTGACGTCTGTACGAAAAAAAAAAGCAGCAAAAGCACAATTTATTTTGCAATAACACACTATAGTGATGGGGCATTAACTAACATTAAGATTAATTGCTCTGAGCTAATGAATCATCCATTACTAATCCCTCAGATGAGGTTACACAAGGAAATAACAAGTTGTCGCTGGACTAAATCCTTTGCAGGGTCTTGCCTCGCAGCCACGGTCACAAAGAAATGTTTATTGATTCCATCAAGAGATTTCTTGATAGAGGAAGAGAAATATTGTAAAGAAAGACAAATCAAATTACAGCTGAACAAGTCAGCAATGTTGTCTAGTTGCCAGGTCCCTTCACACTCCTGCCGTGCTGGACTCGCAGTAAATGAAGCTTTTGGATTAGTTTAGCCCTGACTGCGAGGTGGGCAAGTGCTGGGCTCTGCCAAGGGTAAGACCACACTCCTAGGAAGTAAAGGCAGATCTGGGAATCGCAGCTTGTTTGTGCAAAGAGCAAGGCAGTACCTCGGAAGAGATCCAAATGACACCGTTCCTCCTGGTGCTTTGGTGAAAATAAGAGCGAAAACATCACCTCAAATCTCAGCTACTTGATGATCCCCAGACAAAGGTTTTCGGTCTAGTTAAAGCTTTTTGGTTTTTTTTTTCTCCTGGCTCTTGTTCACAAACATTCTCTCCAGGTGAAAGACACCTACCAGTTTCCATCTCTGCTCTGGAATGGCGCTGATGTCCACAGGATGACGCTCTATTACATTGAGGAATCGGGCTTCGGGGACAGCAATAGCACAGATTATGTGCACCCACCTGGGAAAAAAGGTAGAGACACAAATCAGAGTCTACCACCATATGAATTAAATACTCAAGAGGGCAGTTAACATTTTTCTGACTCCTTCAGTATCGAGGCATATTGATGGTGGTTGGCAGCCTTGGCATCATTACCAAGTGATCGTTAATCACAGTTGCACAGGGTAAATGTCTCTGGAACAACAGGGATCAACCTTCTTACGCATCTGATCTTGCACGATCTAAATGTTCTTTGAGAAGCCTTTTCTCTGAGTGAGAACCAAATCCAACAAGAGTTCAGAACCACATTATCTCTGCTACTGAGAAGCCTGGTGAAGAGTGAAGGAAGCACAGTTACTCAAGCCAAGACAGCGAGTAGCAGTTACCTCCGTAACACCAAAACTAGCTCAGCAACGAGACCAAATTCACAACACTAGAAGATTAGATGCAGTATGGAAGAAAAAGATTACTAAAACCCCTCACTTACCGCCCATCGGTGGTCATTTGAAGAGCTCCTCCCCTGAGATTACAGAGGCAACATTCCTGTAGGAACAAAACTCCTTCAGAACGGGACAAAATTACTCTACTAGCCTGCCTGTCTTTCCCAAAAAATGACTAGAGCACATCTGGGATACAAAGGCAAACTCCCAGCACCCATCTCTGTTGAAGTATTTAATTAATCCCCCCAGCAGGTTTGGGGCTGGCCCCAGAAGAGTCGATGCTTACCGCTGCCCATGCGTTGGCTGAGCACCGCGAGCAAGACCAACCTTCATTCACCAAGTCTGGACGTATTCCATAACAGCCTGAAAGAAAAGGAGTTACAGCCTTCAGCGTTTTGCTAACGTCTCTCTAGCATCGACTTCTTGACTTTTCAGTTCAGAAGCACCTTTAAAATCAGGTGTAGCATTTGAGTAACTACATTCATCTGTCTCGGCTCGGACAAAAGACATAAGGAATTTGACTTTGGGGATGGGGGCACAGAACTTGGGACCAGCAGATCTAAAAAGGAACAAAAAATCCACACGCATGTAACTCAGCATTTATTTTTTTCTCTTTTGAAAGAGCTACAACAGCAGTAGGTTGATCCTTCAGGCAAGAACAGGGCTCAGATGTGATGCTACTACTGCTGGGATGCACTCACACATCAAAACAGGTAAGACCACTGACTTTTAGCCTGACTGAAGCAGTCACCTTTGCTAAGTGGTGTTATGAGGAAGGACGAAATCCATTAATATTGCAAGGAAATTAAATACAAGCATTTCACATATTTAACAGTATGTTCTGGGCTAACATTCTGCGATGCTGTTCAACTAATTCCTGGTTATATGAAGTGCTAGAAACACCTGACTTTATCAAGTGTCAGCAACTCGAATATTCAAGCACCAAATCCTCCTGCTGCTTCTCTGCAGCACTACAATAGTGGTGTTATGCTCATTATAAAGACAGGGAAATAAGACCAAAATAGCCCTTAAAAATCCATAAAAGGGCCTGAGGTTTGCCACCGACAACAACAGGGCCAAGACATACAAATAAGTTTGAAAAATTGGATCTACGTGCTTCCCAAAAACCCTGTAGCAGAAAATTAAACACAGCACAGACCACTGGCCAGCATCTCAACTAACACAAAGTTCATCCCATGGCCTTACCTAGCCTAACAAAACTGAACATAAAATTGCAGCCCGGGAGTCTCCAATTACTGAATTAAACTTAAAAGAAAGAGCTGAGATTGCCACAATAACCTGATTTATAAAAATCACCCACTTAACCAGATAAACATTATGTCAAAAAAAAGTCAATAATATAGATCCCCAGCTGGTTTCCACGTCTGAAGTCTCTTTTTATCACATGGCAAATGAAGAAAGCGGATTCAGCCCAGCCCTAGCAAATAGGCAGCGGTGCTGAGGCTAAAGAATTGGAAACTGGGCCAGAAGAGGAACCACCACCCCTTGCTGAAATGAAGCTGGAGCTCAAAAGGGTGTAGTAGAACAGGCTGGAATTTCAGCATTGGTTTCTTGCTTCAGGATCACAAGGAGCTGGATTAGGGGATCTGAGGGGAGAAACAGTCACAGTTACTGAACACCAGACTGTCCCGTAAGGATGATTCTAAGGGAACAAGAAAAGGAGGCTCTTAAATGGGTTTTAAAAGACCAGAAACCTTCACAAAAAGCTTCCTTCTCTGAATGTCCTTGCTGGTGTCATTACCCAGCACGGCTGGGCGAGGGCACTTCTCGAGAATGAGCAGACTGCCAACTGGTTTTACAGCATGCTGCCAGATTAACCAAAATATACCTCAACACCGCAAGCCTGTAATAAAAGCAAATGGATTCTTTGCAGCAAAGTCAAAGGGGTATCACAGCCTAGAAGTACAAACAGCGACAAGGAAACAAGACACTGGAGACCACGTCAGACTAGATTTAACTCCTGCCCTATCCTCAAGGGTAAAGCACAGCCAAAATAGAAAGCTAAATTTCTCTGCCCCCTGCCTGAGCCCGCAGATTAACATCACCTTGCCCACATCCCTCCACCCCTAAACAGAATCTGGCCACTGAAACCATTTTGATAGACTGGTCTGTTGAGGACATATGGATGTACAAGATGCAGCAGCTCTGCTTTGATTGCAATTTGTGAAGTTCCAAAGCAGCCTTTATCCTCACGCTCGCTCTTATTAGCCAGAAGTGACCACAAATCAGGGATGCAGCACAGAAATAAGAGTTGCTTTCTAGTTCTCCACCAGAGACAATCCTGCTGAGCTGCACCGCGACCTGTGGGCTATAAAATTGGAACAACAAAAGTAATTCCAGCTGATGCAACTCAAATAAGATTTCCCATCTGTCAAGATCAAACAGCTGAACAGTAATTCGCCACATCTCCCCGTACGAGTGCAGATGTTAAGTAGATGTACAATCTAGAGTGGAGGTACATTCTACCAGGATTAATCAGATCTTCTTCTAGACGTAACTATCGGGGAAACAAAGTGACATATGTTCCTTTCTGTAAGCAAGTGCCATTGCTACCAACAGTAGCACAGACACTAATAAAACAACTCAGAAATTGCTCCACAATCTCAGATGCAGGCAAGAACAATACGACCTTAGCCAGCAGACCAATATTTGAACAAGCCAAAAGAGCACGGTCAGCTTGGTGATTTCTGCTTTATTACAAAAAAAACCCAAAAAAACCAGAAGGTAACCAAAGAAAGAATCTTTTCTGTGAGACAGAGAAGAATCGGCCAACAGAACAAACAGGAAAAAGAGTATTTGTGAGTATTTTTCAGATCAGCAGTTGCCAAGATGGACCGGGATGTACATGTGGACTAGTACCAGGAAAGGAAGAAGTGGGAGTGATGGGTAGAGCAAGAACACCCAGAAGGGATTCCGATCCAGGCAACAAAGACTTGTGAGTGTCTCAGTACCCGAAACGCTTTGGTGGAGAAGGAAACACTCACTAGCATGAACCTGCAGGCAGCATTTGGCACAGGATATCAAGGGACTGGTTCCATCCTCTCCAATGTACGAGTTCGAAGGAAGGGGCTCTGTGTTTTCTCCACTTGAGGTAAAGCACATCTCTGGGATCAGAGGTTTGGTCTTTTGTCCGCACTTAGAAAGGTGGACGAAAGTGGTGGTCTCCCCTGCAGAGACTGGGACAGCTTCTTTATCCATCTGTAAGGACTTTAAGAGAGAATATTATCATATGGCATCGTCTCTTCCCTGGTCACAGCTTTAACTTTCGAGGCAGAGCGCTCCCCTTGCAGAAGAAGTCATCCAACAGCTGACACCCTGCAGCACAACCAGCAAACTTTAAATCCTGCCTTCTCCTGCACACCCCCAGCCCTGCCTTTTGCTCCTCTCTCTCTTCCTTAGGCTTCTACTGGCACCTGTAATTTCTTTTAAAAGCTCAAAGCATTAGAAAAAATGAGAAACTTTCCCTGTTTTTCTTCTGTAAAAATCTAAACACCTAAATTGCAGGTGAAAACACCAAGAAAAAAAAAAAAAAAAGGAAAATATTAATAAAAGCAAGACCTTTCCTCCCTCTCTCCCATCCTTCTGGCATCATTCCCTCCTACTCCTGCAAGAATTTCTCCTGAAGGACATTTCAAGGTTTAAAAACCAATGGATTAAACCAGCCCAGCTGTACCCAGTTTTCCTTACAACCATTATACAACAACAACCAGCAATCAGAACAGATATTTTATTTCCGTTCTGTATAATAAATCAAAGAGATTTTTATTGAAGGGGGAGATGGGCTCTGCTTTTTTGTAGAACACATCTAAGGCACGTATTCCTCGTGGACACCCAAAGCCAGATTTGGCTCTCTAAGCATGTAAGAACAAATCAATACACAACTGGGCAAATAACTCATTCATCTGATAAATTCTGCTTTTTCTGCTCATAACATATCCCAGAGCATATTGGTAGTTTCAAAATAAAAAAAAAAAAACAAAAAAACAAACCTAGAAAAAAAAAAAACAGAGAAAAGACATGTGCTTACTCAGTAGATTTTTCTTTTGCTGCTTGTTTGCATATATTCAGCAGCCCAGGCTGGTATCTACACCAGAGCGATCACATGCCCAACGTGGCATCGTTTCGCTGCATGAAATAGTGTTTGCAGTGCAAAAGCTCTTTAACTGTGATTTTGAAAAATGCAAGCTGAGAAAGCCAGAGAAGCCAGGAAAAAGAACACAAAAAGGTTCCATCCACCGCCTCTGCCGAGTCCAAACGCGCTGCTCTGCTGGGTAAATTTGCAGGAGCCTTTCGTTAATCGAAAGTTCTGCATCCTAACTTAGTGGCCACTCCCCGGTAGCCAGCAGGGACCTGTCCATCTGAGCAGTGTCAGGATTACCTGGTTATAGGGGTAGAAGAGGGTACAGACAGCACAGTATGGCTCACTCAGGGCAGCGGCCGCGTTGAATTTTCTTTCGGCTGGGAAATTATGGACTTTATTCTTCCACTGGAAGGACAGTAAAGATTTCAAAGCCTCTGGGTCACTCATATCTTCCTCGCCAGAAAATGGAAAGGTTTCTAAGAAGGAAAAAACCAAACAAAACAAAACAAGGCTAAAACAATGGACAGTCAGTAGAGGCAAAATGCAGCAAGGTGGGGGTTAAACAGCTGACGTTTGGACATTCCGGAAAAGCATTCAACTCATCCATGGCCAATGTTTGCATGTTGCAGAAGAGCTCATCCATGGCTCCTCAGATGTGTATGCCTTAAATTTCCTTAATGGATACAAGCTCCACTTTAGGGGTAGGATAGACAAGGTAGAGACACCAACGACCTAATGGAACTGGCCCTGAGGAAGGAGGAGGAAGAAGAGAATCTGGATTTACTGCCTTCATAACTCTCCACTTTCTAGCTGCGGAGACCTACGGCGTCCTTTGAGTGAAGCCAAGTTCAAAACGCACGATGCAAATGCAAGGAAAACCCCCTTTGGCCAGGCCAGCTCCCAGTTCCCAGCGGTCAGCAGGAAGCCTGAACCTTCCCAAAGCACATCTCGTACCTGCTTCTGCAAAAACAAATCTTGGCCACGAAATATTCCGGGTTCAAGTTTTCATTTTACTTCTCTGGGGTTGCTTCCCAGCTACACACCACTAAGGCTTCAATTTGCATTCACCACCATCCTCTTCTTCTGCCAGAGCTCTGATAGGTACTGCTTGTGCTAATTAGTTTGCTAATTTTTTGTTTTTACAAAACCTTTAAAAGGCCCTTGGCATTTTGCAATTAAACCACTGCAGAATCCATTTGTGTCGGTTTGGGGGTCCAAGTTTCTTACCATTCCTCATTAAAGAATTTTGAATCACTCTAAGTGTTAAAAGACATTTTCTGCACCAGACTAAGTGCGCTCGTTGCACTGTCAATCTGCAAAGTTTCCAAAAGAAGAAATTTGGCCAGGGGAGTTCAAAAACATCTTAGTGAAACATTATCCCCAGAGCTCAGCACATTAAACCAAACTGTTCAATGTTTCACTGTTAATTACTGGAAACAGGCAGTTAATGTTCTGGTCTCAACAAGTCTAAGTCTCCTCCCCATTTCTACTTCACTTTTAAGCTTTTCAGACTCTTAGGTTACCAGAAAGGAGAAAAAGACCTTGTAGTGAAGCACTAATGGCTAGGTTGACATCTCCGATTTTAAATGCACCCCCCAGCTAATCTGATAAAACGTTTGCCAGACAACACGGGAAATTTCAGTGTGTTTAATTAATCAGTCTTTTTTTTTTTTTTTACTGAGATGATGAACGCTGGCTCAGTATCTCTGTCACACTTCAAATGAGAGTTACTTCCTAAAACCTCTTTTCTTACTGTAGTATTCTTTTTCTCTTGATATTCAAAGGCTAACGATAATTGCTGACGCCACAGCCTTCTCCACAGCACTGCAGAGGCTTCTGCTGGAAAGGGAGACAAGCAGGAACAGCCTCGCAGCGGGTGAGTCAGGCTTTGCATCCTAGAGGAGATAACTGCTCCTGCCAGGTCAGCGCCCAGGGGACCAGAGCTGGCCCTCAGAGCAGAACAGATTTACAAGGACGTGTTCTACAGTCTTAACTCCAGCTACACGTGCGTACGTGTCCACACCTCGTGTAAGGCACTGACAAAATTCTAGTAAGACCAGTGACCTCAGGTCCACAGATTGATGTTTTCATGATGTCTCGCTCTCAAAGCAGAGCTCAACTCTTTGGAAGAAATCAAGCACCTTTAATGGCATTTGAAGACACAAGCCCAAAACCAAGCCACGAGTTTCTCCAGATTCGAGTCAAAGCACATCAGCAAACAAGGAAGGATTTATGATACCAGGGAAATCAATGAAACCAGCATCATAATCCAGAGTGACAGAGAGAGACAAAAGGAAATGACTGTTCCGTGCTATCAGCACCTTCACTCATCCCAGGACAGATTCTGGGTGACACGCGGCGTTCAGCACGGCTCCTGCCTTCCAAGCAAGTTATACACAAGTAGAAAAGACCAACAATTTGTCTCAGCCTAATGTTACTGTAGCATATGCACTCCCTTAATTTACATGCACGCTCTTCCTCACTGCAGCCTCCACATCATCCTTACACATTAGTCCTGAAAAAGCAAGGTGTACGGAGAGCTGCTTCTATTCCCTGGCAGGAAAGGGATGAATCTGTTTGATCAGATTTTGCCCAACAGTGCTGTAAATCAGTCCCCAAGAAATGCCAGCTTGCACAGAAAGCTGCTCCTGAGTCAGCCAGCAAAGTCCCCGCGCACCACCCGATGAGTCGAAACAGTGGAAAGAAGCCGTCTAATGAGGATCCTTCAGCACAAAGTTTGTTGCAAGGTCTCACACCAAAACAACTTCTCTAGTCTCATCTGCCTTTCAGCGCTTCAGTCCACATTACACGTACACAAGACATCAAAAGCATCACCCTTGGTGAGGAAAGGGAGCTACAGGTACGTGCAGAACATCCCCTCCCTACACAAAGTTTCTCTAAAATCAGGGGTTATGTTCTCTGCAGGGAAGTGAACAGGAAACACGTTGTCCTTTTGAATACGGAAGGTTTAAGTAATTTGAAAGCGGGGTCTGCCAACTACACCTTCAGGTAACTGCCCCAGCACGAAAAGAGCTTCTTACTGTGGAATTTCCTATATTCTACTGTACGTGTCTGTATTTTCTATATACATTATAACGTAGGCAAGACCCAGAAGGGGTAACTTACACCACACAACAGAAGTGAGAGATGAGAGCCTTTTTTTTTCTTCTTTTTTTTTTGGCATCTAGCCTGTTACGGCATTCACAGTGACTGGAACGTGGGAAAAGAAATATCAGTGATGTACAGTTAAGCACCGAGAGACTTTCTAATTCTCATTCCTGGATCTGCCAAGAAAAGTTGGACCCCAATATTCACACGAATTAAAAAGACAGCCAGCAAGTTAGAATTAGCTTCTCCTATAAACAGAACAGCAGATCTATAACCTCCTCCTCCCTCTGAGGTGAGCAGATCTCATTTTAATGCAGTATCGAAGATGGAGCTTTTACTTTAAGATGTTATTTTCTGTGAACTCTTTTTTCCCTCTGCCCAAAACGCTGCCTCATTCTGCAGCCAGCAAAATATTTTTCTTGAGAGAAAAAAGGGTGGGAGGTGAGAAGGGACACCTCCCACGGATGAATTTTGTTTCCAGCTGGGTTATCAAAATGGGAACACGCTGCATTTTCTATCAGTTAAGTGTAACACAAGAAGTTTCAGGGCATCCAATTATGTTAATGGCTTCAGCAATTTTTCAGCTAGGACAAGAGGCACACGCAGTTCTAGTGCCAGTTCACTCACCCTCATCACTCGAGGTCTCCTGTTTAACTACCGACAACGGGGAGCGGGTTGGTGGTTTGCCCAGTGGGTGACGACGACTCTTTTTTATCTCCATCTTCATTTTTGAAAAAGCAGAAGCAGTCTGTAAGAAAGCAGAAGAAGCAGCTAGATGGGAACCCCAAAATACCTTGGCAAGCAGAGTACAGGAGAAGAGAGGCAGAGTCCTCGTCGTAAAGAGCTCTTCAATTCGCACAGCAAACTTTTCCCTGACTTTTGGCTGCAATCTAAAGCCTCCCAAGCCAATCAGTGTAGGAGATAAAGGCAGTGCTATTTCTTAAGACATGGGGTAAAGGTAAACTACAGTGTTTCCTTAAAATCAGAACACCTTCAAACCTGCCAATTCCATGAGCTTATGAAAAGCCTGGTCAATCACATGGCCGGCTCAGACATCTAGCACGGAGTTACGCACAGGGCGTACGGGACCAGAAACATTTCACTAGAGCTTTACAGTGCATTTTATCACAAGCAGGTCTATATTGTCCTGGACCCGCTGCCCCGTGTCTCAGCCAACACTGTAAGTACCCAATGGATCCTCATCACAGGGGCTCGCAGCCCTTGTCGCTGCAGGGCACTGAGAGGTGAGGGACTCAGCACTAGAAATGGCCAGCGCCGGGCGCTTTGCTTCACAAGCGCAGGGAGAAGCAGCAGTGCTACAGCATTAAGGATGAAATCCAAGCACATTCCTCGCTACGCAGGAGCGAGCGGAGGTGACGCTACTCATGGCAGCCCAGCAAAGCACAGGGTTGGGTTTTTTTTCCACTCCAGTCTGCAGCTGTTAAAACACGGACAGGAAAGGTGTGCCGACTGGGCCGTGCCGGTGTGGCAACCCACACTGCCCCTACCCCCACGGTTTCTAACAGTGCTTTGCCATTCCCTTGGTTCTTCCAGCAGCATCGTGCAGGAAAACAGAGCTTTCATCATATTGCTCTGACCTACTGCTAATTCCTAATCATTTTCCTCCTCCTATTGGAATCTGTCCTCGGGAAAGCACTCCCCAAGGAAAAGGGTTGCCCGAGACAGATTACATGGCACGGACCATACCGTCCATGAAAAAGTTTTCAGTCAACTTTTCCAATGCTAAAGCTCATGATGGAAAACCAAGATCTCTCAGCAACACTATGCTGCAGACCAGTGCTTGGAGACAAAGCACAGGCTGGAGAAGCATAAAGCACATGAACTGGAGAAGTCAGAAATGAGGGAGAAGAATTATCAAAAAACTGCTGCAAAGTTCCCCTGGGGAGTGTTTGGTTTTACCCCCCTCAGAATAGTTGTTCTGCAACAGCCACTGCCTTGTGCTGGGTCTTCCTGCCTATTGTTAGAGGTGATCAGTTCAGTACTCTCTGAATGATTAGTAGCAGGAAAAGACATTCTCTATTTTATCTAAGACAATAGCAAGTTTGATTAATCAGCCAGCATCCATGCAGTGATGGACGGGACTGTGAGGAAAAGTGCTGGTCTCTGCTCACAGGTAGCTAGCGATAGAACAAGAGGGGATGGATTCAAGCTGCAGCAGGGAAGGTTTTGTCTGGACATTAGGGAAAAAATTTTCCCAGCAAGAGCAGCCAGCCACTGGACAGGCTGCCCAGGGAGGGGGTTGAGTCACCATCCCTGGATGGGTTTAAGGGTCATTCAGATGTGGTGTTGAGGGACATGGCTTAGGGGTGAACTTTGTGGAGTAGGGTTAATGGTGGGACTTGATGATCCCAAGGGGCTTTTTGAACCTGAACAATTCTATGAAATCACCAGTTTCTTCCCGAGAAAGCACTCTGTGGCTCACCACCACAGCACTACTCCAACGGAGGCTCAGGCACAACCGAGGACTCCTCCCATTCCAGGTCTGGTCCTCAACTTGTTGCTTAAAACTAGCAAAGCTTACAGTCTCCTCCCTGGCCACGCATACCCGTAAATCACTGACCTCTGGAGTGACCCCTGTGTTTTCTGCCTCTGCGTTCTCCTCCTCCTTCACTGGGATTTCCACAGGGACCGTCTGCTCCCGCCAACCTGGGCTCTTTTGGGTGGCAAACTGCTCAAACGCCTGCTGGCAGGACATGCGCTCCTTGTCAAACACCACCTTTTTGGTCCGTGGAACCACGTAAAGCATGGGAATGATCGGCCGAGGTTTGAAATCATCTTCCTCAACCGGTGCCTCTGAGGGCTGGATAATGTTCAGGGGAGCCGGGGGCAAGCTCTTTGCTGCTGTGGATGATGTGGGTACTGCTGGGGGTACCGGTGGCCGTGCTGCTGGTGCCTCATCCTCTGCCAGCTGCTGCTGGGGCGCAGGAGGTGGTGGCAGCAGCGGCTGCTGCTGCTGCAGAGGAGGTTGAGGTGCTTGCAGATGGTGCTGGAAAAGGTGCTTCTTCTTCCTCTCGCATTTTACTTTAGGAGGACGGACCCTCACTTTGCAGTCACCTGTTTCAAGATAATAGGCAACATTTAGCTTCACGGGCCAAGATGTCTGGGCATTTAGTATTTTTCTCCTTTCAACAAAAAGCTCCCAAGCTGGGCTAACACATTACAGTCCAGGCTGATTCTTCCTTTCAAACAGGCAGACTGAAAGCTGTAGACACATTCAGCTGGACTTCAGCACCGCCTCAGAGAAGGCCACTTTAGAAAGAAAAGACTCATGTCGTTTCTATGGACTATTTAATTCTTGACTAGAGCAGAAAGGCTGCCAACATGAATGCTGCCTAGAGGGAAAGTATCTAAACCCCTATGAAACTGGACAGCGTGCCAAAAAAAATGTCAACAAATATATTACATTAGGCCTGACTCTGTATTTCAAGTCTCTCGTCTCACCAGTCTCCCAAGTGGGGTGCATAAAACCATCCACGCAGGAAGTTCCACCTCAACGTGAGGAAGAATTGCTTTACTGTAAGGATTACAGGGCACTGGAATAGACTCCCCAGAGAGGTTGTGGAGTCTCCTTCTCTGGAGACTTCCCAAGACCTGTCTGGGTGCATTTCTGAGTGATCTGCTCTAGTTCTGTCCTGCTCTGGCAGGGGGGTTGGACTCGATGGTCTTCAGAGGTCCCTTCCAACCCCTGCCACTCTGTGATTCTGTGATCCGGTGGAGTGCAGGAAGAAGATATTTTTGTACCATTAACAAATAAAAACATACATTCAAAGTAGTGTTTATTTGATCTTTATCTCATCCTTGTTTAAATCTCTATTTTTGTGCACGTTTCGTGATAATCTATTAGCACAGGTATACTGATAGATTGGATAAATAAACATATCTGTACTGGGAGGTGCGCTCAAGATTTTTTTTGCCAATAAAGAAGCCCAGTCAAAAAAGGTTTGGAGACCACATTTCCCCATCCCTGGTTTGCCCCAACCTCATGAACACCCTGATTACTGCTCCCTCCGTTTGAGAGCACAGCTCGTATCTGAGCGTTACCGCGCGTCAACGCGTTCAACACCCCTAGGAAACGAATCTCAGAATATTAGGGGTTGGAAGGGACCTCTGAAGATCATCGAATGAAGAACTGAACAAAGATACCTGAAGCATTATTGCCAAGAGATTTCTACTGTAAGGTCTTTTAAGAAGATGCCGCTGAAGCACAAAGTACAGCGTTGAACTAAGCTCTTCCAGCACTGGGTACCGAGATACCCTTTCCTAACGCTCACTCCATTTGTCCTTGTTTCTCCTCACTTACTGCTGCTCATCTCCATAGCACTGCAGGTCTCTTACACGGCCCTGACAACAAAAACACTTCTTGAACAGATAGATGGCTCGATTCTTTTTCGCCAGCAGCAGTAATGACCCATAAAAGTCCTCCCCACCTCTCTTCCCAGTATAACTCTCTTCCAGGATCCACACATGTGGATTTTACAGCGTCAATTAAAATTCCTACTGGCCACCGAGAGAGCGTCTCTAGGTCAGGACACAAGATGCCTTCACATCTTGCCTCGTTCCATGTGAAGTGATGTAACGTTCCCCTTGCCCAGCTCTTCCCTCGCTTCATGAATGAAGTTATCAGTTCACTGAAAGGAAAGTAAATAATAGATGCTCCACGGACAGATGCCAGCGCTCGATTTATTTCATAAGAGATTGTTTTTCACCTGCAGATGCTCTGACTAAATGACTCTGCTACAAAAGGTCATTTTCCCACTAACAGGATGGGGAGGAGGGCTGATGACAACACGAGACAAAGACCATTCACCCTAACAGTGATGCTTCCCCAGTCCCAACCTACTCAGACTCCTCCATTAGGAAGCAGACTAAAGCTGACCGGCCCAATCTCGTAAACAGAAAATCAGATTAACCCTCACGTAACAACAAGGTTCCTGCAGGAGGAAGGGTTTGAAAGAGAAGGTGAATAATCCCACAATAAAATGAAGCCCTAAAATCCCTGCTGAAATCTCCCAGGGGATACCTTAACCT
This sequence comes from Ceryle rudis, assembly GCA_033439905.1. Taxonomy (NCBI): domain Eukaryota; kingdom Metazoa; phylum Chordata; class Aves; order Coraciiformes; family Cerylidae; genus Ceryle; species Ceryle rudis. The sequence continues at coordinate 90,467 of JAAGNO010031063.1, forward strand.
CGACCTTCCCAAAAATCTGGTTTGATCACTTTATTTACACTAATTTATAAAAATGGGAACAAGTCCAGCCCAAATAGTTATTACTGTACTTGTGTAGGCAGTCCCTCGGATAAACTGCTTTGTTCCACCACAGAGAAAGGAATATTGAATTTCCTTAGAGAAACAAACATATTGAACGAACAGCAAATTGGATTTTTCCCCAGTTGCACAAGAACCAGATCATATTTACTCTCTATACACTTGGAGAATTCTCCACCCAGCAACAAAACAAATGCCATTCACCAGTTTATTGACTTCTAAATGGGCAATCCGACAGCAGCTGGCACGTAGAACTTTGGTTAAAAGTTTCTGTATTAAGATGAACAAACTAGTTTGCAAGCGAATCTATAAAATCAGAAGCCAGGGAAGAGCAAGGGAAGAGTCAAGGTCCCCATCTGGAAATCCTGGATGCTTCAGGAAAGGAAAGGGATCTTTATGCACAAATCAATAGAGCAGGTTAAGAGAGGAACGTCTGTGGGCTGTCCTCCCGCTGAAGAAGAAAGGCCCACGCAGCAGAGCGAGTACACGCGGGAAACGATGGGGTTTGATGGTGACGAGGCTGGAGATGGTGCTTCTCTAGAGATAACGTGAAATAGTAGAGAGAGTGCACTAAAGCTGCAGGTATGCAATACCTCGAGGGGAAGGGGTGTTGGTGGGGAAATCCCCCCTGTTTCAGAGGACCAGACACCGTGGCTTTGGGCAGCGAGATTATAAAAAGCTGCTACAAGAGTACGGGCTTCATCTGCTAGAGCAGGATCTCCTGGTACCGGGCAAAGACAATGAGAAATGGACTTCAGCAGCAGTAATTTAGCCACAACTTTAGTTAAATAATTGGTACTGTCAACAGGTCAAAAAGAAATCGTAAATTAAACTTATTAATTTAGCAGAAGCACAAGCACGGAGATGAGCTGAAACCCCCAGCGAGAGACCAGCCACTACCAGCCAGCTCTAGACAGTCGCCCAATTCTTGAGATCTTGCCTGAAGTAAAAACCCTCAGATAGCCAACAGTCATCTCAAAACCAATTATGCCCCGATTTGCTGTTATTTACAGATAACAGCAGCAAGGTTTTCGCTTCTGCTTTCCCGGCACCTTGACCGTGGTGTTACTTCGTGTCATTACGTACTTAGTTTACGACGGCAGCACTCGAGAGGTTATGTGGGAATGATACTTAATGAGACGTGGTGGAAAATAACACCCAACTATTACGCAGCTGGGCACCCAATTGCTTTTTCTCCTGATATAAAAACGCCAGTACCCTGGAAGATACACGGGTCGTAGCCCAGGCCTGCAGAACTCTTAACAGGTAACACCCGCTGACTGGCGAGGTGTATTTATGCTGCAGAGAAGAGCAAAGCTTAAAGACTCTTTGTCTTTTTCAAGTCCCAAGACAACCTGCTACGAATTCTAAATACGTTAATAGGAACGTAATAAATTATTAATACAGAGCTGAGTCATAAAAACCAAATGAAAACACCTTAAGGTATCTAGGTCAGCATCGAGTTATTAATACTCGGCTAGTCCAAATAATAAACATGAAGCATAAAACCTAATTTGAAATCTCATTCTTCCTCCTTAACGTCATCTTTTCTGGTGTAAATAGAAAATGAAGCCAAATGAAAACCAGAGGAGTAGAAAAAGGAAGAGTAGGCGGGGGTTAAGTTGCCATGAGCAGGGCCATCCAAAGAGATGCTATTTTCTTTTTCAGAATTAAACATTCGTGAGAGGTAATGCAGACAGTGGGATGTAGAAAACTAGAGATCTTGTTGGTATTTAATTGCTATATTGCATTAAGGAACTCATATATTTGCTACCAGCCACACTGAGCACTAGACCCCTCAGAACCCGCAAAGCAAATAGCCCACTTCTAGTGACCGCAACAGTGCTAAAAATACCTTTTGCCCTCCTGTGCTACCATCTAAAGAGCTCTTTCCATGTAATCTAAGTGTCTGATTCGGAACCTCTGCAGCTAGAACAGGGGTTTTATTGTTCCTCTGACATTTTAAGGGTCACGGACCTGTCCTTGTCACTTACCTCGTCTCTAAAGGGATATCAGCATTTTCAGGTCATTTATTAGAAGTATCAACTGTTAAACTTGTACAAGAGCTAAGAGCAGACAATTCAACACACTGCTGACAGAAGCTTAGGGCAACAGGAATGAACTCTCTGCACTGTGCTCCTCCTGCTCTATACAGCAGCGATTTTCAAACTCCCTATTTCCCGTGAAAAGAGAAAATACACTGTCTAGCTAAGAGACTCTGGAACTCAACAAAGACCTCATTTCTTTTCCCACAAATTTCCTTTAAGATCATTATGTAGGTTCTCTAAACAGTTTGCAGCATCAGTAAACAGATAATGGATATATACAATATATGAAAATGAATTCACTCGCGTTCACGAAACGCTCCAGTGCCTCAAAGAGAGAGAGCGTCATGCACACATCAACTACTCAACTGCGCACGTTAGGGGGGGAAAAAGGCAGCTTACTCCCAGCAGGAATTGCAACCTCTCGTACACAAGGAAGCTGAAAAGCTTCCTTCCTGGGGCTAGGCTTGAGGAAAACCAAATCTGCAACTCGGACACACGCAGCTGCTGCGGACCCCACACGACCTAAGGCTGACTTTATTTACAGTCTCCGTATGAAATGGGGAGGAAGGGAGGGACAAGGGAAAGATTAAGTGCACAAAGGAATGCACAAATCATTCCTTTTCAGAGGAGGACACAAAATGTATTTATTTGTTTCTCTATGAAATATTTTAAAATATTCCTCCTCAAATACATATTTTTACAACTCTGTAATAGTTTGGGCAGAATTTCCAAGCCCTGCCAAGAAAGCTATTTGGACTGCATCCTTAAAGAGAGGGGAAAATCAATTGCTGTTATAAACGATGGTGTATTTCAGTGAGCACAGATTTCACGTTGGGAAAGACTCCACTGATATTTTAACAGAAATAAACTACAGCAGACAAGTTATTTACAAATGTGTTTTAGAGAGAGAGCTCCAGTTCTTCACTGAAGTGACCTGCCATCAGCCCTCACCTTCTCCTTCCATCGCTTTGCTTCTCTCCTCTTCCTCCAGATCCGTCCCTCTCTTCAGTTCCTCTTTGACTTTCACATCTTCCAAGGCGGTCTCCATAGCCATGACATCCCCAAGAGACTTCTGATCCTCTGTTTTATGTCTTCTGGGTTGACTTCTTTTTCTGTGAGACCTAGAAGTAGACAAGTGTGATCTGACATGAGAGAACAGCCTTCAATAGAGAAAGCGATCGCTGACTTAAAAAGCTGAATATGAAACAAAAGGATCTTCTTTGGAGAGAAAACACAAGGTAGCCAGCAATAGCTACAGGGCAAAACAGATATCTGAAAGGAAACAGATGAACCTGGCAGAACACAACATTTAAGATCCATTCACAACAGCCACTAATTGTCCGTGTTTCTCAATGAGCTTTTTCTGCACCATTACCAATGTAAGCTCACGAGCTGCAGTTAAAATCATTTCAATTCTATTTTAAATCTGTTTTGCTTGTATTTCAAAATATAGATGAAAATCTAGATTAGAAATCTTTCTACCATCCTCTGCCTTCACTTCCATTTCTTTTCATTCTGTGACCTCTGCAAGTCTGCAAAGCTTCACCTTCCAGCTCTGAAACATCACCCAGCGCTGGCACTTTCTAAACCCACCGTCTAATGAATGCTTAGAGTGTAATCAACAGGCAGGCTCTGATTTTTCAGTAGTGTAATTCACAGGGCCCAAGGCCTGTGAAGAAGCCTAATAAGTGTGTGTTAGTATCATCAGACTAACCCTACCACGCTGACAGAGAGGCTGCTCCTTCTGAAGAGTCAACACTATTAAGATAAGGAGCTCACAGTAGCCACAATTCAAAGAGCAATGTAAATTAAGAAGTCAAGATAATGTCTTTTGATTAGGGAATGTACCAGGAGTCAAGCACCTGCAGAGACACTCACTCCCCACTGCACCCGTGGGACAGGGACAGAAACCAGGAAGAACAAGAGTCAGAGAACTTGCAGGTTGAGACAAAGACAGTTTAATAGGTGAAGGAAAGAATACCAAGAGAAAGAAATAAGCAAAGGAACTCCACTCACCATCTCCCACAGGCAGACCAATGCCCAGCCAGTCTCCAAACAATGGCCACCTTGGAAGCCAACCCCTGTTTCTTCTCTCTCTAGCCCAATTTTCCTTGCTCGGTGTAACATTTTGGGGTACAGAATATCCCTCTGGCCACGTTGGGTCAGCTGTCCAGCTGTCCAGCTCCCAGGCCTACCCACAGCCTACTCACTGGGTGGAGTGGGAACAAAGCAAAACCCTTGACACTGTGCAATCACCCTTCAGCAAGAGCCAGAATGTCGGTGCCTTATCAGCACCACGTAGCCACAAATCCCCAACACAGCCCCTCCAGCTGCTCTGAAGGAAGTTAACTCCATCCCAGACAGAGCCAGTACGATTTTACCTGTAGGATCTACCAAATAGCTCCTTGAATGCTGGGTTTGAGTCTAAGGCGCTCTCTTTCTCAAGAGGCTGATTCAAAGAGCTGCCATTTTTACACCTTTTTTAGCACGTAGATGCTTCTCTTTTTTTTTTTTTTTTTCTTGAAAGCGACACCTTCCACAGGGCCTCAAACCGCAAACCGCAAGCGCGCTGCATTCGGCTCCCCAAAACTCTCCAAATTCAGCTTCTCATCCTCAGAGCCCAGAAACTCAAGCTGCTAATTAGATTTGGAGTACAATGGAGTGAGGAGCCCTTCAGCATGGAACCAACAAAGAAGGAAGAAAAAGAAAATAATTCAACCTGAGATGAATGATTAATAGAAAAGAAAGCGGATCCATATGTGCAGGAATTTCTAATTGCCAGACTCTAAGCATATGGTAGCCCTCCCAGTATAGATGTTAACTTCACACCTGCAAGACATTCATTAGCAGGAACACGCAGCCGAACCCAGAAGGATCAACTTTTCTCTTCCCCCCTATTCTAAGTACACATCACCTTCTCTGGAGGGGGAGAGCAAGGTGGGAGGAGAAGAGAAACCCCTAAGACTTTTCCACAGCATCTGGAAGTTTCCATAGTTGGTGAAGAAAGCATTGGAAAAGACTCAAGTGTTATAAGCTATTTTTAGGCAAGTGTGTGTTTTATTCCCGTGGTGTAGAAATGGCAGGCAAAAAAAAATTAAATCACGAAGCTTTATACTCACAGTAGATAAAAAAAAAAAAAAAAATAAAGATCTTTTTGCAGTGCTCTTCTCGCTCTCAAGTTGTGGAAAAATGAAGGGAAGCAGAAAGCACATAATTTGAAGAAACTGTGCTTCCAGAAATACAGAAATGGGCTTTTTGTGGACCAGACTAAAACAGCCTCGCGCTGAAGCCATGAAGTAAACAAAGTTGAGTTTTTCAAGGTAACTAAGTATGAGTGACCTTAGAGAAGAAAGAACCTCTCTCTCTGCAGAGTTTAAAAGCTCCATTTTCCAAGAGAGCTGGCAAAAAAAGCAGCATTTGTACTCTTTGAAGAGCAGACCATAAAGTGACTTTAATTAAGAAGCTACAACCGTGAAGAGGTTTGGGCAGAGGTGAATCCCATTCTTCCAGTCAAGTCCATCCCGCTGAGAAAAGCCAGTCTTCAAGTGAAATTACGTCTTTCCAAGACATAAGCATAGGAGAGAGACTACTGCTAAGCAGTATTCAACAGCTTCAAAACTGCTGCAGGATAATGCTGAAATAATCTAGGAAACAATGACCAGAGAAGAAAAAAAAAAAGTACCTGGATCTTTTGCAGTAGGCTCAGGTTAAGAGAGAGGTTTCTCTGCTAAGCAATAGGCTCAAAGAGGGAAAATAATCCTTAGTGTTCATATAGTACCTTACACTGTGCAAACGTTACATAAATCTAAGGAACCCTTAGTAGCCAGAGGCAGTAAAGAGATTTCCCATTTCCAGATGTGGAAGAAAAAGATCCAGGGACCTACTGGAGTGTGGAGACTCACTGCCCCCAGAGAATAAACTGCAACTTCTGCCTCTGAGACTATTCTGCTTTTCCTGAAGCTCACTACAGAAGGACTAGCTGAAAACAGTTTATGAAGATAGCCAGCAACACTGCAGAGGTCAGTTAGCTGCCAATCACCTTATTTATCGTGTCTGTTGGAGCAGGGATTCAGTGGGGAACACACTTGCCCACTTCAATATTTGTAAAATAACAGACGAGTCGTTTCAAGTAAAAAAGGCAAGACACAGGACCACCAGTCAAAAGCAACACCGGGTGACTGAAAAATCCTGGAAGACCAATAAACACCAGTGCTAGGGACACACTCTTCCTACAGTGATGCCTTTTTCTTTGCTAGAATACCTGACTAATTTAGCTATCATCGAATTATTAGATCAATAGTTTTTGAGCTGTTACTCAAAGTCGCTATCAAAGATGGTCGCAGAAAGCTGAAGTCTATTTAAAGATTATTCTCTCCCCGGTCCCCCCCTGGATTTCAAAGTGATACTGGAACTGAAATTACAAGCAGAATATTACATCTGGGTGGTACAATTTCCAGAGACTGCCCCACCACTCACACCAGAAATTCAACAAACACTAGATGAGAGCAGAAAGCAGCTTGTGCGCTACACAGCAAGCACTTGGGGAACAAGCAGAGCAGGAAGGAGAATGATGTGAGAGAGGAGGGTAAGGGAGGCTGCGGAAGGGCGAGCGCTTTACATCTGAGTACATTCAAGCACTGTGTAATTCCATTTGCTGGAATATAGAGCTGCACTCTTCAAGCAAGCTTGATAAGAAAGGAAAGTTCTCCCATTGGCAGCCCATGAAACACTCCTGTTCAATTCCACTTTCTGAGGCAGCAGCAGCGTTTTGTTAACTATCTGCAGTGACCAGTTCGCTTTATCCACAACCAGTTACAGAGCTTTACACACATCACTACTAGTTCAGAGAATTAACTGCACACTCAAGAATGGAAAACCAGAACAGGCTGAGGAGATAGCTGAGGGTCTCTAAGGATGCAAGAGGTGGTCTCTGAAAACCACGCAAAACCAAGATCAAGTGTGAGAAACCTCAATGCCCAAAGATTTTCTCTGCCCTTTCAAGGCATCAGGCACGGAAAAACTAACTGAAAAAGGAAAACACTTTCAGAGTTACTCTTTTAAGAAACTTGACAGGAAAAAGAATGAAGTCATTTAAGTTGATGAGGGAAGTCACGTACCGGTGTTTGTTGTCCTCTTCCTCATCTCCTATCCTATAAAGCAAGATTCCAACAGTAAAAGGTTAGCATGCCAAATTTTCAATTCAAGCATGCTCCAACACACAAAACCCACAAACTTGCAGAAAATTAATACAGAGATCAAAGCAAGGACAGAAAGGCATGCATAAAATCCCTTTTGCAACTGATGTTTGGTGTTTTTTTTCCTCCTGCTTTCTGATAAGTGAGGCTCTAAGTGTTTACTATAGATTTTTTGTCTTCCAGGATAAGAGATGAGATGCAAGGGGGCACACAGTGTCCTACTTTCAGAAAACATGTGCTTCTAGAACACTTAAAGGAAACGGAACAATAAGGGAGCACATTACCCAAGAAAAATGACAAGAGGAATTGTTAATAAAAAAAAACAGAAAAGAAAAGAAAAAGAAAGAGAGGAGTTTGACCTATCCCGAGCTAAGAATTACAGCGTTTAAAATCTTCACGATTAAAACCAAACACAGTTCTCAGGCACAGCTATTTTTTTTTTTTTTCCCTTCTCTTTACCTGCGAAGCAGTTTAGCCTTCAGCTCTGCCTTCGTCTCGTTCCAGGCATCTAGTTCTGGGCTAGTCAGAGCTGTGGGCTTCATATGGTCGAGGACAGCAATGTCTTTTCCTTGTTTCCATAAATCATAACGTTCTGGCTGCAGAATCCTCACAAAGACATCCATGGAAATCTTCACCATGTCTTTGCGGCAAGTGCACTGCAAGAGATACCAGACACCATCAGATCAGAGGAACGTTTCCTTGCTCTCATCAGCTGAGTTTGCCCTTCTCCAGAGGCAAACTAACACTCTGCCTGCTTTGGCAGAGAGGCAGAGGTGGGTCACTAGGGTGGGTCAGTGTTAGGAATCGTGTTGATGGATACGTGGGTCTCTCAGCTTAATGGAAAGCATTGACTCTACGTGGCAAAGTGGAGTAGCTACTCCAGCTGACTCGGCAAACCCAGGGACAGCTCGAGCTGCCACACTCTCCGAGGGTTGTTCAAAAGGTTATTCCCAAGAACTTTCTTCTCCCTCTAAATCCACCAACCAAGCTAAAACTTTCTGGTGACTGATACCCAGTATACTACTCATCTCCTGTCTTAACTGTGGCTGTTGTAGACCAGGTCTGAGTCTGATCTCAAACCTACGTTCCCTCCCTTAGCCAGTCTCTTGAGGAGTTTCACAGCCTGAAAAGAGATGATTAATATCATTTTGTAAGTGAAAAAAAAAAAAAAGTCTTAAATGACCAAAAGACTAACCTAGGGAGCAAGGCAGTTAAACCTCAGAATGATGCATCGCGACGTTGCACAAAAACCCTCCAAGGCTTCATAAGAAATAAACCAGGCTACAACAATAACATCCTGCATCTAAGCCAAATATGCCTACGTCAAAGAAAAGGTGCATTATTCATTTCAACTAGTACATGTTCCTTAAAATTAACCTCTGGAATTACACCCTTGACATTGCATGAGCCCACACAGAGACCGCTTACGGACGTTTTTGCTCGGATATCCGTTTGCTCTGACGAAGCAAAGCTGACAGACCAAGCCTAATAAGGGGATTCTCACCCAGGATGCAGATCCCAGACTGAACGAGCATCTAGTCTCCATAAAATTTAACTCAAAAGAAGCTACGGGATTGAAGAGGACACAGAAACACACCAGTACCTGCTTGCCTCCCGGGGGCTGCAGCTACAGCTTTGCTGTTGCACGTGAAAAGTTGAGCCCCCTTCCAGTTGTGCTCTGAGGTGCGAAGCTTTGCTTGGTACACACTTGTGCTAAATGGATTTTCAAGTTCAAGATGAGGATGAGGTAATTAGAGCCACTTTGCAGGACGACTTTTTTTTTTTTTTCCATGCTTCCTCCACACCTTTTCAAAACCATTCTATCCTCTCTCTTACCAGAAAGGCATGAAATTAAACTTGCTTCTCCCCCTTCTTCTTTCATTTTTCACTTCCCTTATGAAAAGATTTATGACCACAGCTAAGAAGCCACTGAGAGAGAGAGAGAAGAGAGTCTTTCTGTACACTTGTCAGCTATCCCACTTCCCTCCCAACTCCTGCTTTTCATTTTGCAGACTGCTGGTTACCTTCTGCTGCTCTGACTTGGAGAACGGTAATAACCTGAGCGTGCCGAGTGGGAAGGAGTGTTATGGACAGGCACTTGCAGGAAAACTCAATTCATTTAATGAAAAATAGTGTGGGACAGAAAAGCTGGAAATGCAATTTGGCCAAAGAACAGCAGGAACACAGATGGTACCCATGCTTCAAATTCCTGGCCAGGCAGAAGCCTCTCACCAGCACCTCCATCAATACTGGCTTAAGGGATTTGTATTGAGCAGGTTTTTTCAATCATTTTTCCTTAAGAAATTTTAAAAGTACCTGTGAGTTGCTACACAGAGGAACGCAGAAGAGAGGGACACAGAAGAGTACCCCACAGCACACAGCGTCAATGAGCTCCAGAGATTGACCTCCTCTACCTTTACCAAGTATGAAAGAGGAACAGTCCACTTTCTGATCCTAACCTGGAACCACCACACTGCAGCACACCTACGGCAATTCCTCCAAATGGAGCGGAGCAAATCCTGAGTCGGACGGGTCTAAAAGTCTCCGGTACAGTCCCCGACCAGCACCAGCTTAAGAGCCTCACAAAAATGGCAAGTAGACACAGATTATCAAGAAACCACATACTGAGCTCCCTGGCTGCTATTCAGAGAAGTGACACCGTGGGCTGCAATCTCCAGCGTACCGCAACACCCGGCGCCTGCAGGAGCAGAGTTCCTCTCTTTACACAAATCTAACATGATGTATGTTTATATTTCAATTTTAATTTAATTTTATTGCTTTCACACTAGCAAGCATGAATAATTTACAAAGCCACTTTCCTTTGGGGCTTCTTCCAGCCCATACAGTTATATTTCCTCAGCTGCTGCAGTTGTGGCACATTCCCATTCCCATAATGGCCAGGGGATCTTACCCACACCCTTCCCTCAGACCCAACGGCGAGATCCTGCTTAATACAGCAGATGCTTCCAGTACCACTGCAAAAGGGAATGGGCATCTGTGGGTGAGGGGTGGGAGCAGGAGGAGAAGGCTGTGGGTAGAGATGGGCAAGAAATTTCCTTTGCAGTTAATTACCTGCTCTAGTCCATTAGAGCAGGATGAAACCAGCAAGCTCCTGTTTCCCTGTCAATGATCCTTGTTTCCATGGATTGCCTCCCCTTCCATATACACAGTTACATTTCTTTCAAAGGATTTAATCGTGGCTATAAACACCTATTTTCTAGCAGGTATTATGCCTACGCTCCCACCTCTGTCTCTCCCTATCCCGATTTCTGCAGAGCATCTTCCACACTCCATTTTCCCACCTCAAATTCTAAGCATTATCATGAAACTTTCTAGAAAAAAAAAATGAAATAAAATTAAAATGAACCTGGCTACACTGAAGCACCACCACCGCTAAGGAGAGATACGAAACTCCTTTCCTTTATGTGAGCCAAAAGTGAACGGCAAGGCCCCGATTCAGGTATTCACAGAACTTCTACATAACCAGTAGATCTGTGAAAGATTTAAGAGTGATATGGTCACCCCAGGCACAGACCAGGACTAAATGGCAACGTGAAGGATACGCCTGTCGTGTCAAAATGACAGGTGAGAAATGGAAGGAACTCTTGAGATCTAATCAAGTATCTTCCCGTCTCTCCACAGTCGTTCCCCATTTGGTAGCCAGCTCACCACACCAAACTACTTGGGAGCATCAAGGCTGCCAGAGACAGATCAGACAACAGGATAAACAAAGGAATATTCATAACCGGGATCTCCAAGGACCGACTGCAAGTCCTAAACGCGAAGTGGAATAAACCAAAATGAAAATCAAAACAGTCTTAGGGTCACAGCTCTTTGCTTTTGGTTACAGGGGATCTGAGACCCAAAAGAGCAACCAGACGAGAGGAATTTCAACATTCACCAAATCTGCAGGAACTTAATTTGTCCCATTTTCTGAAGGCTTTTCCTAACTCCATCTCTCCTTTTTCATAAGCTAATGACTTTAGTTAACCACAGAGGATATGAACAAGCAAAGGCAAACTGCAATCTAAGTACTTGCAAAAAGACTTTTCAAACACAGAAAACCAACATTCCTCCCCTAGTTACTGTTTTATTTATTATCTGCTCCTCCAAGTAGAAGGCTGTGGTAAAATATCTGACCACACCAGGAACCCTGTCTCATTAATTATAAAACTCAAAGACTGATAGGGGGAAATCTGTGGCTACCGAATGCGTAACCGTTATCTTATTGGCAATATATATATTTTATTTTTTATTAAAACCACTAATAAGTCTACATAAAATAACAGTCAAATAAAAAGACTGTCTCCTTGAAGTCATAAAATCAAATGATAGATGGCAAAATGCAGCCTCGTTCAACCTCAATCTTCAGCAGCATTTTTGTCAGGATATTTCCCTCACTTCCCGGCTATTAACACTAAACTGAACCCTCTCTTCCATACATAGAAAAAGTCAACGTAAAATAACCCTTTCTCCTTCAGCAGACGTCGTCACCTAAGTGATATGTTTAAACTGGCAGCTCTGGTTCTCCTGGAAAGCCCCTGACGTGTAGATAAGACCAGGACTGCACAGCTATTTACGACTCGGCCACCCTCCCACTTCACCTTCATGGCAATTTAAATATAAGAAAACCCAACACCCTCAAAGTTGCAGGGGTTTTTTCAGCTATTATGCCACCATTAAACGCCAGACCAAAAGCTTTTGCTTAAAGCTTTTGTAGCTGGTTTTTTCATAACAATGAAGCCTAAAAGCGAGTTAGTGGGAAGGAAAGACGGTGACGCTGGAAAGGCAGCTATGGAATCCTTGCTGCTTGTTACAGGAACGTTTATTGCCAACGCAGACAACGCTCCTAAGCTTCTCCCCACGCATTCCTGGGATAAGGTATAGAGAGTTTCAGCTTTTGGGAGAAACTCAAGGTCCTTCCAGTATAAGGCTCTTAAACAACTACCCGATTTGTTCTCCTCTTACAGGCACGTTACTCGAGATCTCGTTAATACCCATTCAATATGACAGAATAAACCACTCATGGGCTCCAGTTTCACCTTCCTTCCGCTCAGCCCCAGCTACGTTTCCACTCAGACCCTCTGCAGCAATGCTCTCAAGAGGGCCAAGGTTCCTAAAGTGACAAAGGCACATAAATTCCGAGGACGTGCCTGAAAGATGAGGGGCAGCTATTCAACGGGGAAATGAGGAGTTAAACTTTGAGGAGGAGAAAAAAACAACCCTAAAATGAGTAGTTTGTGTGTTTAATGGTTGGCAGCTTCAAGCTTGTTGGAAAGAAGATGAGCCTTGACCCCCTGGTTCTGGTGTAATTACCAGCATTGCCATAAGTCTCAACAACAAACCAGTTCATTAGGAAACCCACTGGAAATCCTCTGCAGAGTTTCATAAACAAAACAATTAGGCAACGCTTTCCCAGGACTCCCCCCGGTCCCTGGCCGCAGGGCACGCTCTCTCCCTGCGCTTCCTTAACTTGCTTCCGGAATGTTCCATGCGGATTTTAGCGGATGAAAGAGTTGGGTAAGTGGCAAATGGTGTCAGGTTCACCCCGCTCTGCTCCATTCTGGTAATAAGAGGATTCTGGCTTATGATATAAAATGCTATGTGACATGCTTCATTTTAGGCAAATAAAATAATAACCCGTCCAACTGGCACCAGGATTCTGCGGATGTGTCACACAAAGGCTTCTTTCTTTTTTTTTTTTACCTTTTTTTTCTTTACCTTTTTTTTTTTTTTTTTTCCTCCTTCTTTTCTTTTGGGAAAGCTATTTTTCAACCTCTTCCAGGATTG
>JAAGNO010031063.1:103677-121054 GCA_033439905.1 Ceryle rudis
GTTCCACTTAAAAAAAAAAATAATAAATTTTAAAAAAATAATAATAAAAAGATGACATAAAAATTGAGAGGGATTGAAAGGGGGTAAAACAATTAAACCGGTTTCGTTGATCGCCGTCGGATTTAAAGGCGCTTTAGGAATTTAGGACGATTTCTCTAGATACCGCGTCTGAAAAATCCGCACCCCCTCCCCTTCCTCCCCTTCCTTTTTGTCCAAAAAAAATTTTAAAAAATTTCAAAAAAAAGGAGAAGAAAAGAAAAGGAAAAAAAAAAAAATCACAAGCCCATTAAGGTCGCTTGCACAAGGGGAGAAAAAAATCCTGATGCTCTTCCAAGTTAGCAATAGAGCTGGGTCGCTCTCCCACCATTGTCGCCCAAACCCCGTAATTACAGCTCGGCAAGCCCAGCTCTGAGCAGATTTACCCACTCCAGTGGAAGCTGCGCTCGGCTCCGGCGGCACAAACTCTGCTGCTCGCTCAGATCCAGTGCAAACGCCCTCCCGTGGCTCAGGACGCTTGTTTTTGTGTAGGCAAGCTGGAGATGAATAAGAAAGGCGCCTAGTCTCTCATTAGCTTTGAATTTCAGACTTTTTTTTTCCTTTCTTTTTTTTTTTTTTTCCTCCTTTTTTTCTTTTGGGAAAGCTATTTTGCAACCTCTGCCAGGATTGTCTTTTATCTTTTGCTGTCCTGTAGACTACACCTGTAGGGATGCCAGCTACTGGATGTAAGGGAGAAGGTCTTTACCAGGAGAGTGGTGGACACTGGAACAGGTTGCTCAGGGAGGCGGTTGAGGCCCCATCCCTGGAGACATTCAAGGTGGGGCTTGACAGAGCTCTGAGCAACCTGCTCTAGTTGAGGCTGTCCCTGCTCTCAGCAGGGGGGTTGGACCAGATGACCTCTGGAGGTCCCTTCCAGCCCAAAGAGTTCTATGATTCTAGTCCTGAATCCATCTCGAACAGACACAGCCTCACCCCTGCAAGACAAGCACAACCACAGCAGAGTGGGAAGTACCACCTCAGGGGGGTCCTGAGTTACATGTCTCCTGTGTGACCTGCTCTAGGTGACCCTGCTCTGGCAGAGGGGTTGGACTCAATGATCTCCAGAGGTCCCTTCCACCCCCCACCATTCTGTGATTCTGTGATCTCAGATAAGGCTGAAAGAAAGCAGAAGAAAATTCAGCGCTCTCAGCAGCACTACAAGAAGGGGATTCAATGAAGCACCAGTTCCATTCTCTTTTGACAGACTCAGTCCAGCAGAAGGGATCAACACAGTAAGACTTTCATCCAGCAGTTATGATGCAGTCTATAGCCAGCATCATTCCGGGGTTATCTCAAGGGATTATCTCTTCTGCATGGCAAGACTCACGGCTGGGGAAAGCAGCCTTCCCGGCGAGCCCTTGGGTCGGCAGCAAGCGTTTCAGCGCTCGCAGCAGGTTAGCACCCCGCGCTCAGACATCAAGCAAGCAGCGAGCATGAACCGCCGGGGCTCGGCGACGAGCTGCGGCTCCGCAGTGACAGACACACCAGACAATTCTTGCTAAGTGACTGAAGTGATCCTTTTATCCTCCCGTTTGATCACCTGCTCTTTATTCATTTCTTTTAAAAAGAAAGGCGAAGGCTGCGCCGCGTTACACGCCTGTAAACCTGCAGATCAAGTAGTAAAAGCCACCATTTTGTATCCCGTGTACAACAACCGAGATCTAGAGGCAGCAGTTTGTCAACACATGAATAATTATGTTTGGGGGGGAACGTGAAGTGTCGGTATCGACAGTGACAGCCCAAGATTTGCTTCACTATCAAATTCTTTCCCCTGGTAATAAAGAGTATTCTTCGGGAGCATTTTTCAACAGGAGAGGAGCTGAAATATAGTTTTTGCAACTCCAACTGCTACAACTTAGAATGAAGGGAGGGGTGATGGATAAATAAAGGAGGCAAAAGGTTGTAGATCAATCCTAGAAGCAAACAGCAAGCGAGACCCCTCGGAAAACCGCACACCAAACGAAACGCTGCTGCCTCTTTCCCGCCGTAATCCAGGCTCACGTGCTCGTATTTCCAAAGCAGTTAAGAGTCGGGTGAGTGCAGAGCAGAAGCAAGATCTGAATCCTGATGGTTGAGATTAGGAAGCACCCAGCTATGAGCCACCCCAAGGAAACCCTGAACCTGCTAACGGGCACCAGAGAACCAAGGTGGAAGAAAACTAGAAGCACAGCTATGGGGAAAGACAAATAATAAACCAAAATGGAGTTAAAAGAAATTAAAGAGGCTGTTCATAAACAATCTGCTCTCACTGCGCTATAATCAAAAGTGGGCTTTATTTTTAAAGTGTTCTCCACGCACAAAGCAAAGAGGCAGAAGGGTAAAGAAAAAGTGTTGCCTACACTGAAGGAATTTCTGTGGAGGACATCAGAAAGGGAAGGTACCCAACGAGAAAGTGCAGTGTCAAGCCACAGCTACTTCACGCTTCTGCGCTGCCTTTCAGAGATCCAACATCACCATTTCTGCCGTTCTTGAACGGAACGCACCGTTTGCTTATTTAATCTGAAGTGGAACGTGAGCCTGCTCTTCCTTCTTCACATCGCTGACCCCAAGTGTCCTCCCTGAAGCAATTCCAGTGGAGCAACACCAGCTGCACAGGAAAGCACGATGCTGGGGCTGGGGCTGGTAGACTTTACCAGGGACTCCTGCGTGGCAGAGAAGCTGAACGAATAAGCTGCAGGGAGCACATTCTTCCCGTCACCATTTACTGCGGCCAGGAAGCACAGCACAGCCTCCACGCCATAAATCACAGCGTTAGCGAGGCACAGAGACAATGGGAGACCACGTCAAGCCAGAAACATCAAGACTTCATGGGTTCAGGGCACCTTTCCATTCCAGAGATGCAGCAGCATCCACGGCAGGCCCTTGGAGAGTCCCCCTGAGCTGGTAAAGTCATTACTAAGCAGCCTTCCAAAAGTCAAGACCATCCTTTATACCTTGAAGTAATTAAGCTAAATTAGGCTGAGCAGAATAAACAGGCTTAGTCTGTTCAGGAAAAAATAAAAAAGGAAAAAAAAAAATCATACAAATCTTTAAAAGCAGATCCTTCCCCAGTTGAGTGGTTACACCGACCAGTGGCAGAGAGGCAGGCAAGCTGCCCGAGGTCACCCCTGCCCCGGGGTAGAAATGTCCCATTTGTGTGAATCAAGTTCTGAATGGTTTATAATCACATTTGGGATTTAAAGTTAGTCTCTCAGATGCCCCTTCTGAAGGGCGGGACACCCAGGAGAGACAGGCTGGGTACCTGCTTAGCACCCATCCATCCACTAAGGTCCAGCAGCAGCTGGGCATCCCGAGGACTGAAATCCTGGAAACCTCCAGGGTTTGGGTTTTTTTCTGCTGACATCAGTGTAACAAAAAATGATGACAAGCAACCTCCCCATCACTCCTCAGAACAGGATCTCAGAAAAGAGCTGATAAAACAAAGCTCCAAGCCAGTTTCAGACAAGTAACTGTCTCCTTCTCACCTCAGCATGAAAAACATTGTAAAAATTCCCATTTATCGCCCAGGATCAGTGCTTTCTGGAGAGGAAGGCATTAGGGATGTTGACAAATAATAAAAGAAAATCAGTATAATAAAAAAAAAAGTGGAAGGTTTTGTAGGAGAGCAATTTTGAATCTGTCTGGCAAAAATAAACTATGGAAACCCTAGTCCATAACATTGTTTTTAATGTATTTGAATCTAATTAGAGTCAGTCAAGGCATAAATACAAAGTACTGCAAAAATACCATTCTGATTTCCCTTGTTTCACAGGCCAAGTTTACAATATTACCAAACAGTTTCTGCGAAAACCTCAGGAAGTTTGGAAAAATAAGGAAATCTTTTAAGAGAAAAGCTACCCGCCATCTGAAGAGTAAGAAGTAAGCTTCCATTTTACAAGGAAATTTATAGCTAGACGACTTTACGTCACAAATATTCCAAATGTAAATTTGAGATTTTATCCCAATATTATAAAAAAACCCCAAAAATAAAAGCCAGCCATACACGTGCACCAAAAAAACCCAGAACAACAACAAAAAAAGAGGGGTACTAAAAAAAAAAAACCCGACAAAAGCAAACACACCAAATATGTGAGAAAAGGGTCCAGAAGTAAAAAGCTACCTCAAAGGCCATAGCCTGAGATCCAAAAGGCACCTCCCTGGAAGGTGCTTTCATACATCAGCAGAGTCTAACTTGTCTTTCCCCCTGTCCCAAAGGACTAAGCAGCACAGCAGGAGCCAACAGCACCAGAGTCAAGGTCTGTCCGGGAGATACGGGGCAGGGTGAGATGGAGGCTGCTTATTTCAGAACATAAAATGTAGGATTTGGGCAGGAAGGACAATCTGACCCCATTTTATATTGAGATAGATAATTCCGGCACTATCTCTGGAGTAAACAGGAGATAAAATGAAGGTATGAAAATGTCAGCCGATAGTAACGCAGACGTTATCAGCCCGGAGTCTCTGCTGTTAATAGAAAGGAAAGTGTAAGAAATTGTTCTCCTCCCAGCCACTTATTTCCAGTCCAGTTTGCAAAAGAAATAGCAAAGCCAACCCGTGAGGTACACTTGAGTTTATTAAATTGTTCACTCTGAAAGCATCTTTTTGACTACCAGGAGACTTAACAGGCCACCTCGACTTCGGGAAGGACACTTTACTAAAACACTGGGGTTTAAAAGGGTTGTTTAGTCCGATGCACACCTAGTAAGAGCCTCTGTCTCTCCAAGAGCTTTCAGAAACAAAGCGAATCAAAACAGGAATGCAGAAAGGAACTGCAGGTTCATGGAGCAAAACAAATAGGTAAAAAAAATACAAAGGATGGTAAGGAATGAAAATGATCATTCGCCGCTTTTCATTCAACAACCAACCAGAGGGGAAAAACAATAAAAAAGACCAAGAGTTAACGGAAGATAAATGACCGAAGAAGTCCAATTACAGAGTAGCTGGAAAAGAACAAGGAAAATATTTCTCCCTCATTTTCTGGGCTCTGCCTATGCAGGCAAACATTAACTATAGCATACACAAATAAACACATCCCTTCTCAAGCGCATTATCGTACCCGTGCCGTTGAGGTTTAAAGCAGAATATTCAGATTCCAGCCGACTGCTGAAATACTGTGCCTACAAAAAAACCCCTTTTAACTGATTTCTTCCAGATCCCTTTTTACTTTGCACACTGTGGCAGATTGATACTCATGTTAGTCAAATTGGACTGTATCTTCAAGAGAGCGTTCCCTGCCGGGGTTTCATCTGCAAAGAATGCTGAACTCAATTCCCATCACGTACTTGGAAAGACCGAGTGACAGCACACCAGGATTATCTATGGGAGCCCCAAGATTAACTGAAGGTCTAGGGGTGGGAGGGAGACAAGTAACTGACAGATGTGCTGTTCAACCACAGCTTTTCGGGCAGATGAGGTGGAATGGGCAAGCTGTGGTTGGCCTCAAAGTCACCTTGACGGGAAAGAAGTCAGCCGCAACACAAGGTTCCTCGAGGACAGATGGAGACATTTACATTGACAATAAATGGGATAACGGTTAAAGAGCTGTTAATTCTGATACTTCTGGGCACAATGTCCAGCTGTAGGCAAGACATCTATCTCCCAGTGGTACACCACCATATAATTAGAGCTGAAGGGAAGGAAGATGTTGTACCCTTCCTCCAGATCTAAGGACAGTGACATTTGCTAAGAAGAGAGAGCAATCACTCCTGGGGATTTACACACATCATGAGAGGTGACGTGAATTTTGTCTGTCACGTACCAGCACTCGGCACTGAGGCTAGAGGAGCATTTATTAGAAGGATCAGCAAATCAGAGCTCAGAGGCAAGCACAAAAAAGCTGCAACAAGACCAGGGAAAACCCGAAGAGAGAACGCAGAGAATTGTGCTGCGCGTTTGAGATAAGCCTTGTGCTAAAAGCCATCAGCTCTCAAATTGCCCACCTGAGCCTGGGACACGTTAAGCAGATACCAGAGACATCCGATACAGATGAAGACACAAACTTCTCTCTCTGCGTTGGCCCTATGCTGGTTAATAAAGATATTTTGGTCAATATGCTCTTACAGTAGGAGCCTACTTGTCAGGAGTGGTTACAACTTCCTCCTGAAGGCGTGAAACCCAGGATCACACCTTAGTTACCATTCTACTCAGACCCTTCCAGCTCTTTCACACCAGCTTCTCCTAAGCAGAAAGAGACTCCAAAACCTCTCCCTAGATTCTCAAAAAGCTTTGGACTGAACCACACAGTTCATTTACTTGGACGTTCACCAAACCAATTTCCACTTCATTTTTAACCATCCAATAGAATCATAGAATGCCTTGGGTTGGAAGGGACCTCTAAAGGTCATCTGGTCCAACCCCTCTGCAGTGAGCAGGGACATCCTCAACTAGATCAAGTCGCTCAGAGCCTCATCAAGCCCGAATCATCGGTTCAGCCTCATCGTCCTGGTTAGGAGTTCACACAGACACAGGCATATTTATCCCCTAGTACTTTCCTACACAACTCTGCAGCCATTGTCTTTGGGGTTTGGCTTTTTTTTTTGCTAATACTGATGCTTCTTCTATAATTAGAGCAGAACCAGTGTCTAAGAAGCTGATCTTTAAACTTCAGTCTGGTTATTAAGTGTTTTTTACAGCCGAGGCAGGTTCTGCTGTGGTTAGCAGAACGTTTCATCCATCTGGCAGGCAATTAGCACGGCTCTGTCGATGTTTCTCCGAGGTGAGCCATTACCTTCCGATGCGAGCTCTCTCTTCTGCTCCACCATTGACATCTATCGCTCTCAGTAGAGCAGAATCCAAATTCCCTCCCCAGGATAATGTCCAGGAGAACATTACAACTGGCTCACTTTGAACCAAACCTTGTCACCGATCTCAGGAGTACTGGTAGGACAAGGCAGCTCTATTGCTAACTGGAGGGAAGGAGAAGAATCACTTTCTGGCCAGTGGGTTTCAGTGGAACAAGAGCGTGTACCTCCAGAGTGCCACCCAGGTGAGGGGTTCCGAGAACTTTATAAAGGTGTCTATGACAAGGAAAAAAAACCCAAACAGCTGCTTGGAAGTGGGTGAGGATAATCTAATTGTGCCTGAAAACGCAGAAATTAACACAGCCATTTTTTACATGCAGTAAACCTGCAGTAGTTAACCAAAAATCACACGCTCCAGGATGAGTCTCTCCCTCCACCAGCTTCTCCCTCCACCAGCTTCTCCCTCCACCAACGTGCAGGCAGCTCAAGCTCACACAGTCAGCTGGTATTTCATTAAGTCTCTGCTTAACTTTAAATGAGATTTAAACAACCCTTTCGCCCTTACAGTGTAACAGCATTCCTACCTCTTCCAGAACCCGAGAGGAAGGTATCAAAGGGTTAATTAACACGTATGCAGCGCGCGGTTTAGGCAATATTAAATGGAAATCTCTGAGCAGACAAGTGTCACCGAGAGCAATGGAAATAAATTGGGCGTCTCCTTCCACACTTCAACTTTCTCTCCCTAGATTTGCTCAGAGCTCTCCTGTGCTGCTTGTTCAGTAATTTCACGCTATGCTGCTTAACAATGTAAGCATGGAGGCTCAATCTGAAACTGCACTTCCCAAATGTCACTTGTTTGTGAACACATGGCTGAACCCAAAATTGCTTTTAATATTAGAGCAGTGCCTGCTGGCACTGCCGTAGTTAAGGGTCTGTCAGAATTTCCATGATAAACCCCATTTTCTGGGGTGTAACACCACGACCATTTGCTACAGATAAACCTGCCAGACAAGGTCGCAGCAGAAAAAAAGCGAGTTTTCAAATTTCAAATTAAGTTGGCTTGGCTGTTTTTTGAGTTTAAGACACTTAGCGCTGATTTGAGGCCTCTTACGGTTCTAGGTTTTTCTTACCATCCCTTTAACCCCAAACCAAATTCAAATATAGGACTCCAGCCTCGATTATGGTCACTGGGTCTGGTCTACAGCCTTGGTGGGATATGGAGAGCTGACAAACACCAGCGTAGCGATCGCTGCTTGAGCAGTGGTGGGGGACACTCTCTGTTGAGAGATTCATTTCAGTTGCCATTACTAACAGTTGAGAGGTGTTACCCCACTAGCACAGCGAGTTCATGCATTTTACATTTCATTCTTTGTATTTCATGGCACAGCCCCCCGTGCACCTCACAGAAGACGGAGATTAAGAAATGAAAGAATAAAATCTGTTTATTTTAGAAGAGGGGAGAGCTCAAATGCCAACTTTGTTGGCTAACAGCAGAGTCCTTGAAACTATAGGCTGAATATTACTGAAAAAAATAAACAAGACAGACACTTCACCTTTCAGGAACCTGACCAGCTAAGCTTCCTTTCCACGGGATGAGCTCCTCAGATATTGATTATTGTGCCATTGGATAGTCAAAGACTGCCTGCAGCTGCTGAGGGAGGATACAGAATACCAGAGAGGAGGAAAAGCAGGAAAAAAGGTCCAGGGGGGTGACAACCATCTTCCTTTTCTAGTTGGATTAATAATGTTCACTTATTAAGAAGGAAAAATAGTAAGAAACAGGGGGGTGTGGGGGGGTGTGAGTCTACAAGATCCTTGAAGCCTGTGGTTCCAGAAACAGCACTTGCCTCCAGAAGCAAGAGAAGTGTGACTCGCATTAGTCACACAGCAGCCACTCGGGCTGATTAACACACAAAACTGATCGCTACCAAACATAACTCTGAGCAGAAAGCTTCAGCTTAGCTCCAAAATGGTCAAATCACAGCACAAAGGTGGAGGGTTAAAAAGAGCACTGCCAAGGACCCCAGGATCCCAAGGCTGCGCAGAGATCGACACCATTCAGTCGTCATCTACCTTTTGCTACTCTCAGAATATAAAGCTCTGTAAAGGAAAACTGGAAATCACTACATTGTTCCACAGGCCGAGACGCAACTGTCCGTGCAGTACGTTCTGAACAGAGTTGGTTTCACAGAATCCCAGAATCATTAAGGCTGGAAAAGAGCTCCAAGATCATCAAGTCTAGCTGCCTACCCAACGTTATCATGACCACTAAACCACGTCCTGAAGTGACACGTCTACACATCTTTAAACACCTCCAGAGATGGTGACTCCACCACCTCCCTGGGCAGTCTGTTCCGATGCCTCACCACCCTTTCAGTATAGAAACTTTTCCTACTGTCTAATATAAACCTTCCCTGGTGTAGCTTAAGTCCGCTACCTCTTCTCCTTTCACTAGTTACTTGGGCGAAGAGACCAACACCCACCTCATACAACCTCCTTTCAGGTAGTTGTAGAGAGCAACAAGGTCTCCCCCCAGCCTCCTCTTCTGCAGACTAACCAGCCCCAGTTCCCTCAGCCCCTCCTCATCAGACATGCTCTCCAAACCCCTCACCAGCTTCACTGTCCTTCTCTGGACCTGCTCCAGCACCTCGGTGTCTGTCTTATACTGCAGTGCCCAAAATTGAGCACGATACTCAGGGTGTGGCCTCACCAGTGCCAAGGACAGTGGGACAATCACTTCCTTACTCCTGCTGGCCACACTATTTCTGATCCAGGCCAGGATGCACCATTGGCCTTCTTGGCCACCTGGGCACACTGCTGGCTTATGTTCAGCTGGCTGTCCACCAACAACCCCAGGTCCTTTTCTGCCAGGTTTTGTCCAGAAGAAATCATTAGGATGAATTACAAAAGTTACAGAGTCAAGCTGAGTCTGTATCAGAAAAATAAGTGAAAGAGTTATTACAGTGAAAACTAAATCTGCCCTTCTGGAAAGGAACATCGGAGGCAATTTTTCCAACACTGCCCCCTCTTTAATCATTTATTCTTTCCCCAAATACTGCGTGGAACTGATCCCCACTTTTAAAACTCACAGCTCCTGCTGAACCTGTTATGCTGGTCAGTTATACTTCACACCAAACAACAAGAGAAAGCCGTGTGTGTCCTGTCGTGAAAACCATCACTGACTTCAGAGCTGTTGTAAGTAACAAAACATACAAGAAATTTGCCCTAATGAGGAATAGCTACACAAAGTCACTTCAGCATGACTCTCCTCTTCAAACTTAACTGAGTGCACAGACTAGAGAAATTCAGCTGTCTTCAGAAGGTTATTACCATATTCTTATTAAAGCTTAAAAGTATTTCCAGCTTATTTCTTCCCCTTCAGTGTGTACCTAATGAATTGTATTCGGTTACATCAGTCACCTTATTCACTGTGAAATGCAGTTTAGATGCATCAGAAACCTCATCCTAACTTACTAATCCCCAACCAACCTCTTCGCGAGGTGTATGGAACATCTGGCATTTGAGAAAGTCATTATGAGGCCCTCCAAACAGTATGAATTAACAACAGGCACAAGGCAGCAACAGGGCACAAGAAAAGAGCACGTGGTCAAAAAAAAAAAAGGGCATTTTCCATTTTGTTTTAAAGGGCGAGTCTCCCACTCTCGTTCCTTTGCATTTCGTGGGCTAGTGGTTTTGAATAACCTTTCACCCCAACAGACACCTACTTGGGTTGCCATTTTTCCATAGTCAATCCATCGCAAAGTGGCAAAGTTGGTCGACTCAGCACAGTTGAAGCCGTGGTTGAAGCCAGCGTGGTAACCATAGGGAAATGTGATCATGAACTCGCCAGCTTCCTGGGTGATCTGAAAAACAAAACCGAAGGGAAGAGAGAACCCACAGATCAGTTGACGTAGCAGCTTGAAAACAAAGACCTATAAAAAATAAAAATCCCGGGTTAAATCCCTCAAGACTGGAGGGTAGGCAGGGGAGTCACTGCCAACTCTTGGCTAAACCTAGAACAGTTTCTGGTTAACTGCAGAAATACTGAATTATTTCCATTAAGGAAAAAAGACAGTACAACGGTGGAAGGGGTCACGAGATCTGAACTATTTAGACTCTCAGACTCCAGTTACAAAAAGGGTGTCAGCCTGCAGCATTCCACAGATCAATAAATCTTTAGATCGTGACCCAAACTTACACTCCCCCACCGTGGCAGCGGAGCCAAGAAAACTGGATCTCCCTCCTACCACGCGCTCTGCATCGCAAGGTCCCGCTCAAGTACACGCTGCCTTTCGCTGCACTTACTGCCTCGCTCACACTTATCAGTTCTACTCCCGTTTGTTCACCCGTGAGTCAAACAACCCCAAAATTACAACCCTCTATTTGTCCACTTAGGTCAAATTAAGCAATAAGCATGATGGACACTATTAAGATAAGAGTTGAAAACTCTGCAGATTACGGCTGTAATCAGAGGCCAATCAATTTGCAAAGCTTCCAGAAAATCCTATTCTGACACCTTATGCAGAGAAGATAGTGGGGGGATAAAAGGAATTTAATTGTCAGAGTATGGCACAGATCATAAAAGCAACTGGCGAGCGTGTGCAATCCTTGCAGCCCAGCTCTCTAGCTCAGCCAGCGTGTGACAGCACCTCCCTCCTATGGATTAGGAAAGAGGCACCACTTGACCTTCCCCGTCTTTCCAACCCAGAAGTGCTGACAGACCTTCCACAGCAGTCACATGCCAAGCAATTCCATTTGGATCCCTTCCCACCAGCAGTAACTCCCTGCACAGCAGTTCAGAGCCTACAAAGGTTTCAAAGAACTTCCACCTCTAAACACAAAGATGGGTCCAAATAAAAAATGTAAGCGGACAGAAGTTAAACCAGTTACCCACTTGGCTGGGCTGACACCTAAACTTGCTAATATAGGGGAATAATTAAAAAGGAGAGAATAAAAACTCTTATGATAGTACAAGAAGCTTCTGGAGGATTTGTGGACTGGAGTCCATCCTGCACCTGGCTCCACGAGCATCCTCCCACCCAGCCCCCGCCATCCATCAAAGCAGAGTGGTAGATTGCTAACTCCAGAAGACAGAAAGATTATGTTTCTGTCAGGAAATCTACATCCTGGTGTCTTCATTTCAAGCCCACAGTGTATGTCCTCCATGTCACTGCTGTCAACATTATCCCTACAATAAATTAGAAAGCACTCAAGATGATGGATAGGCCATGCAGAAAAGTAATAACTATTGAAGGGAAGCCAGCACAAACTGCCACTCATGGAGAAAGCCCGAAATTTACTGACTTTCTGCATGCTCTTGAGGAATAAATGGAGAAATCAATAGGAGATTAGAGAAATACACATTTTTAATTATTAAAAAGCTCTAGTATTGAGCTGTTTCTTTTCTTTTTCCAGAAGTAAATACCATTATAGAGATTTACAGTGAATAGCACCTATTCACTTCATTGAAATCTGCTAAGAATGTAGATGAAGGGATCCTATCTCTGCTTCTAAAGCAAAAAGGCACATGTTCTCTGTTTCTGAATAACAGTGCTCCTCCTTCAAAAGCTACTATTTCAGGACAGGAAGTATTCAGATATAGGCTGCTCAGACTGAAGAGATCTCCTCCTCCTTTTTACATTTCAAAACACCCTTCCAGCGAGTGCCACAGAGCAGAAAGTAGCCGCCATAAGAAACATACTTTCCTCACTACGTGTTGTAAATCAGGATTAGGAATTACGTTTAAATAACGTGGTAATAATCCCCCTTGCTTTAAAAATAAAGCTTGGTTCTGACATTAATATTGCCCTTTACGTGTACACTGGGTCTCTCCTTCCTTCGTGTAAAAATTAAGACGACAAAAATCAGATTCTGAGCATTCCGATTTCTATGTATAGAGTACAAAGGAGACTCCAGACACCACTCTGCAAAAAATCTTCATGGCACAAGTCAGAAGATTCGTAGTAGGAAGCCAAGCTAAGCAGGTAAAGACTTTTTACCAAGCCGTAAATTAGCAGTGCCCTTATTTAAACCACTCTGCATCCCATCCCTCTGCCAGCTCGGCAGAGATGCCTTGGGGTTAGCTCGGAAAGCAAGATTTCCTCTGTTGGCTTTCTACAAACCTCCCTGCTCCTCTTGCTTGGTCGTGGATCAGAGATCACTTAGTCTAAAGTCGATGCCACTTTCCTCAGACAGATGGAAAATCAAACACATAATAATTTATTATGCTAGAGAAAAATACGCCCACCTACAGCATTCAAACATTTGAAGGCCTGCAAGAATTTCCTCCGCTTTCTGACATCTGGCAGACCCAAGAGCACTACCCCAACACGCTGCTTGAACGAAATGCCAGAAATTAATCCCCATTTCCCAGTCTCCTCCGTTCTGCAGGAGGACTGCACGTCACCGGAGGATCGCCTGACACACTGCGCTGCAACGGCTCGCGTGCACCGGCGGGCACTCTGTGAATTGCTGTTTTCAGCTGCTTCTTCAGGTAAGCAGTACACACTTTTTAGGCTCTGTTCAGCCAATTATTGCACCACTTACAGCTTCTGGTTTAAACAATTTCTTAAGGAAAACACAGCAAGAAGCAGCAAGACACAGGGTTCAATCGATACCAAAGCAGAAATAGGAAGAATAAATCCTTAAACTTTATGGTTTAGGCCAATAAATAAAGATAAGGTCGGACAGACTTTTCAGGAGCTTGCACTGGCTACAGATTTTTGTTCTCTTTCTTAAACATGGTCAAGAAAGAGAACTTCTTATCCTCTATCAAAAGGCATTTCTCAGAGGGGCACCTATGCATTAACCCGAGATGCCTCCCACATTCCAATCCCCATATCCACTTCCCTGAAATTTGTAAAGTGAACGCCTTACCAACAACAAAAAAAAACCTTCAGATCCCCCAATTAGATATTTTCATTATTGTTTTCAACCCTGGGCAGCAGGTACCTGTGTTTGCACACTTGGGAATTAGGTTGCACAGATAGAATTACAAGAAAAACGGTTTGTTGCTCTCTGTGAGCGATTTAATATCAACCACCACGTGCAAACTAGGCCAAGTTTAGCTGCTGATGTTGAACCACAAGCACTACGTTGCTTCGTGCAAGTCTTGCCTGCACTGACAGCAAGCTCAGCCGACAAGCCAGATGATTACACTTCAAATTTCATTCATCAAAGCCTTCCAGTAGGAAAAATGAAAGTCTCTGGAGCAGTAAATTGAATGAATTCATAGTTTTTATGCTATAAAAGAGCCTAGATCTTTTACTTCCATCTCAAAGAATCACAGGGCTCATCAAATAGGTGCTACGCTTTGTCTCAGGTGGACTAACTCTTAACAAAACTGTGCTTAAAAAAGAAATGGTCAGTGCTCAAGAGTTCTGACTTAGAAAAAGATGGCCATAATATCTACAGATGCTGACGCGAAGGGGCGGGGGAAGGATGAAAGCAGTCTGACCCAGGCATTCTCTGACACTTCCCACTGGAGTTGACTGTCCCAGTACCTCTAACCCAAGTCTCTTCCCACATCCACAGATGTCCTGGCAGGACAGGCTCCGTGTGCCACTAACACACCCCAGCAGGAGCTGTTTGACTGATTCTGCAGATACTAAATCCCTGGTAAGCACGCTTGGCTGAGGAGATTTACTTCGTGCCAGAAGACTTCAAGAATAAGCACATTAAAACGATCATACCAAATAAACATGACCCCTCATTTCAAATAAGAGGACTTAAGGGATTCGTGACTCCTTCCTGGCTTGGCGTAGAACAAAGGCTTACACGACAGAGAACCTGCACCTCTTACTCCAGGTTTTGGTTCATACCAGATTCAGGAGGAGAAAAAAGAAATAAAATAAAAAGTCTTGTGTCCAAGAATTTCCAGTGAGTTATGCTGCCTACTGATAAGCCATGACATCTATATTACAGTTCACCCCTCTCTACCTGGAGAGGTTCCCGAATTGACAGAGTTAGTTCTAGGGAAAGCTTTTATGAAGAGAAGCACTTCACAGTGTTTTAGCCTAACCACAAATCCTCATTTACAGGCAGCCACCTGGTTTGAACTGATAGGATACATTTAGCATAATAAAGCATTTCAAAATGAAGCAAATTGCTCCCCAGTGGCTTGAGATGAATTGTTTCCTCAAAAGAGGGGTGCTGCGCTTTGTGCACCTCAACAACAGGCCGGCGCCTTCGACGCGTCCTCTGTACGTACCCGGTCAAAAGGGATGCCATACTTCTTCAAGATTGAGGGTGAAATGAGGGTCATCTTGTGACGGAGGAAAGCGTCACATCCCTGAGAGCTTCCTGGAAAAAATCCTGAGGAGACATTAAAAAGAGGAGTATCACTATAGGAATATTACAGCCCATCAATTATTTAAGCAGAGACAAGCTGACGAAATGAAAGCCTGCCTGAAGACTTCAGATCAAAATAATAGGCATAGAATGGAAGATGTCAGTAATTAGCACGTCCCCCGTTTAAAATACCACGTGAGTTTTGTGACAAAAACTCGCGCGTTGAGGCACCAAGTCTAAGTTCCCCATTCAAGCTGAGGGGCAGCATCTAAGTTTTCTGTGTCTGGGAATAATATCTTGGTCAAAATCTCAGTAAAACCCTAGTAAATGAAGAAAAAAAAACCCCGCCTGTCTCAAGTTTTGGCTGGTACCTGAACCCTGAGCCACCCTTTCTCTGAATACAGACGAGGAAAAAGGAACAAGCATGCACCATCTGCTCCAAACATGGCCATGTCCCCTCTATTCCTTCCCTACTGGGCTGCTATATTATTCTTGGGAAAATAATACGGCTCATAAGAAATCCAGATTGATCTGCCCTACGTACCACCCCCTAAAAAAAAAATAAATAAGCATGTAGATGTTAACGTTCAGTCAAAAGAAGGAAACGAATGAAATCCATCACAAGGCAGTGGGAGGAAGGACACTCAGTCCCTGGCCCCAGTGGCCACTGGCAGAGACAGGAGGATCTGATTCAGAATCTCAGCACTAGTAAGCGTTAAAAATTTCTGCCATAGCTCCAAGATGGAGCTATTGGAACAAATCACAAATCATCCAAAATACCAAAACTGTGGTAAAAACTGCACAAATCCCTTGACGTCAGCGCTTTGCTCCCAGAAACGGCACCTCAACCAACGTAACACCATCTTCTACAAGACCACGTGTTTTGCTCCAAGTGGGTGATTCGGTAACAAATGATGTGTTTATAGGGATTAAAAAACATCACCATTTAGGAAAAATAAATAACCCAAGCTTTGGGAACAAAACTAATTGATGAGACATAACGGAAAGGGTTTCAGAAAGTGAAAAGGATTACTGGATTCCAGATTTTCTTATATTTTTGTACTAAAAGCATTTCAATTAAAATTATGACTGTCTGCTACCCAGTCTGTCGTCCTGCTCTGCAGTTTCTCTTTTTAATGCACAGTTTAAGTGGCTCTCATTAAAGCTACTAATAAAGAAGCACATTTTAAGCGATTAGCACCAATAACATGGCGACACATTAACATCCTCTCCATGGGCTCCACAGCTCTCCCAGCGAGCCCATTTACAGCTCAACTATTCATTTTCCATATTAATTGCACACTCATTTCTCTATAGGAAACTTCTTCGTGATATAGACCACACATAGGACAGGGACAACGGCCGGGCAGCTTCAAAACATTACCCGACCCAACTTCCAAAGGGTACTAAGCAGGAAAAAAACCACCAAAATAAAGACAAGATCATTGATAATTTGCTTCTGGTTTATAGAATTCCAATGACTGACGTGTCTCAAAAAACCAATCATCAGGAAAAATAAGTTAAAAGAGGCAAAAGGCTTCGTATGATTAACGTCAGATTTTGGTGTGGTACTTCAGATTCCACAGAGCACAGGTCACCTGGGTTTACTGACTTTTTAAAAGATGAAAAAAAAAAAAAGAAAATCATTTTTCTAAAACCTGGCAAATGACTAAATTGAAATGTAGCTTTGAAATGCAACATTTGTCAGATGCAGTTCTCACTATTACTTTATTTAGGGATGGTGGCTGTGGGTACACACAAAACACCACTGCTGTGCCCTAGGACATTTATACCCATTTATTCTACATTTATCCTACACAGCCAGCTGTTCCCTTCAACGCCCTCCCCTTTTTTACATGAGTATGAAACAGTCAATAGAATGCCAGGCTGTCAGCAAGAAATGTCATTACTATGAATTTGCCTACTTTCTGGAAAAACAGTAGCAGAATTTCTTTTATTATGCGTCAGAATACAAATCTTCCAGATTTTCCTGCTTGCTTCTGCTGTACTGACTTCAACAACAGATTTAAATCATTAAAGTATGCCTCGCTGGAGATGAAACACGTAGATTTTGAGTTAATTATTCTGGGGCAGAAGCTTTTTTTAGCTGGGCAGCGCTCGGAACATTTGCAAGCGAACAAAAATAGCAACAAAAACCAAACACAACGTCGACAAATTAAAAAATATACATCTCTGCAGTCAGACAGCTTCCTTGGGTATCAGGGAGAAACTGTTGGTGCTGAGGGTGGGGAGAGGCTGGCCCAGGCTGCCCAGAGAGGTGGTGGCTGCCCCAGCCCTGGCACCATCCCAGGGGAGGTTGGCCGGGGCTCTGA
>JAAGNO010031063.1:121154-149230 GCA_033439905.1 Ceryle rudis
CCTGAGCCCCCGAGTCTGGTTGCAGATGCGCCTGCCCCCTGCAGGGGGTTGGACCAGATGACCTTGAAAGGTCCCTTCCCACCCAAACCAGTCTGGGATTCTATTATAAATTCATTAAAAAAAAAAAAAAAAAAATTAAATGTCGGATTCTCCCTGAGAATGCTTCAGTTTTCACTGAGAACGAACCCACGTGTTTGTCCAAAGAGAAGAAGGAGGGAGCAAAGCTGACCTTTCGCCAGGCGTTCCAACCTCTTGCCATGTTCCGGAGGGATGGCATACCTGGGAGAAAGAGAACACAAAGAAAAAAAAAAAAAAAGCAAAACACAAATCACTCTTCAATGCAAAAACAGTGATAGAAAAAGGTTAAGAAACAAGCGTGGTAATAACTTTTAGCACAGCGCACTTGCAATTAAGGTCTGGAAATCTAACCGCAGTGTGCTGAGTCTGGAAGGTGTCAGTAACATGTAGTCCATGGAGGAAGGGCAGTACTTTAATAAGAGTCCTGAGACATGTTATATGATGTGTGTTATCTTCCTGCAGTGTTTTTCAGCAGTATCACACGGCTTCACAAGGGAGGAGGAAAATGGAGAAGACAAAGGGATGATACAGCACTGGAAAAAAAAAACCCAGCAATGAATCAGCATAGGGAAGCAGGCATGTCTTCTGCTGGAAGGGTATCTGTAAAATAAATCCATGAGGCTGTGCTAAAGATTAACACGTAAGAACTTTTGGATGGGCTGAAAAGGTGTGGAGGAGGGTCTGGGCGCGTTGGTCTATCCACAGCAAATTAAGATAGAACCTTTGCAAAGAAAACCCTACCTGCTCTAGCTGAGGATGGCCCTGCTCTCAGCAGGGGCGTTGGACGAGGTGATCTCTAGAGATCCCTTCCAACCCAGACTTTTCTATGATTCTAAATATGTTTTGTTTTCTTCAAAAGTTAACTATTATTCACAGCGGCTGAAGAAATCAGCTGCCTAAAGTCACGGACGAGCCCAAGCACAATGTTATCCCGGGATCACTGAAAAGCAGCAACGGAGTCCTGCAGTTGAACCTCAATAGTCACAGAAGTGGAAATCAGATGACAAGAGTTTTACATGCTCAGATTATAACAAGAGCTGTAAATACACCACGAAACCCTTCAACGTGTTTCACATAATGACACACATCGTAATGCCACTGGAATTTTGTAAACTCTTGTTTACACGCTGCGTCAAATTAAGCGGGGCTCCATTTTGTTCAGTGTGAATAATAAACTGTGCATTCTTTTTATTATTTCCAATAAAGATGTCAGAGCCATCAGGTCCCATTACAACCAGCTGAAAACAGGATATTGGAGCGGGCGAGCGCACGATCTCAACAATAAAGAGCATTGTTCTTCTTATGATAGGATCTCCCACATACACCTGATTTGAGCAGCCTCGCAGCCAGTCCCCTCAATTTTCAAGCCTAAACTTTCCCTACAATGTAAGGAGAAACAGAAGTCACAGCCCGTGTTGCTTTTGTACTAACCCAGGATTTCCTTGGTGTGGTCTGGCAGGTTAAGGAAGGATAACAAAGGGCAGAAATCATACACAGGATGCTTCAAGATTTAGGCGTTAAGCCGATTTCAACTGATGGCTTAAAAACCAACCCAACCAACCACAAAATCGAAGGGAAAACACTATGTAGCACCTAATCTTGTAAAATAATAAATACAGCAATGGAGTCCCAACATCCTCCGACCAAAGTTTGACAGTGTCTTAAATTGCGTAATTATCAAACAATTCAATTTCATTTCTCTGGGACAAAGCTAGTAGCTTTCCTTTTACAAAGCCCATTCATCACTTACATAAATGTGATAAAACTAATCCCGATCCAAAGCTCCTTTGTGGGATTAATGTCCCTTAAAACAGGGAAATGAGACATTCCATTCCTTCTGGGAAAACTGCTGAAGGATTGGGAAAGAACTAATTTATGGCTACAAGGCTGCCGATGATTAATGTAATATCCCCAGTCTACAATGCAACCTTCACTTAATTAGTGCCTGTAATTGGGAGTTGTAAAGATAAGATTAATTGAATCTTGAGGATGTTAAAAGTTTAATACATTGGAACATGGTTATTGTGTTATCTGAAACTGCAGACTGCAAAAAGCCAAGCGGAGCTTTAGAGAACGGTCCACGGAGAGACAAAGAAAGAGGACTTGCTTGGATAGAGACCAGCAAGAGAGGAGGAATTTCCAGCATATATAAAAGAACTATATGTAATAATATACCAGTGAGAATACCCTACCACAGAACAGCCTCTTGCTAAGAGCCGACTCCAATTTTAGAAATTAACTTTTTTGTTTGGGCCAGTCTTTTAGGAAGCTGAGCCTCTGCACCCTTACACAATCAGTCTTAGGAATTCAAAACATTAACTGCAGGAGAGAATTAAAAGTAGGTTAAATTCTGCTCTAAGCTGCGCTCACAAATCGGGACTGATTTACATAAAGATAGGCAATAAAGAATGAATTTGGGCTGCTATTTAAAACCAGTAAGAGAAGCAGAAGGTTTCTGCAAGGAGCACACAGCCTAAGCTAGCGAGCTCCGTCTAGACATGAAATGATTGATTACGAGGTGGAATAACAATGGAGGCGACATGGAAAGATTAGAAATTGCTGCAATCAAAGGAGTACTGTTATTGAGCATATAAACATCCACCGAGGGCTGGCTTTTGTGTACGACCTCGTGGTACCGTCCTCCTCCTTCCACTCTGAAAACGGCCGGGCACTTGTTGGGGACAAAAATGCTTGGGAGAGAGAAGAGGCAAAATGTTGTTATTCACTACGAGTTGTTACCAGCCCTCTTGCACCCACAGGCTGGGGCTCAGATCAGCAGCAAAACAGCTTTAATTCCAGAGACAACTGACAAGATTATACACAGTAAAGCATATCCAATAATTTCCTTTCCTATATGCGTGACTTTGAATACTTTATTTTTATTCCATCGAATAGCATGGTTATTTTCTTTCAGTACCCCAGCCCAAATACTAAATGTAGCAGGTCTCCTCCAGAAAAAACACCAAAAAGGTGTTTTTACGGGGTGGTTACCCTATAAAAAGGTGTTTTTACGGGGTGGTTACCCTATAAAAATCTTTAAAAAAAACCCAAACAAACCAACCAACCAGACAACACGAAAAAAAAAAAAAGTCAGAAAATAAAACCCAACAAAAATCCACCTGTAAAACTACTTTCCTTCTCTGTCCCATTCAGCTCAGAGTCCAAATGCATTCCACAAAGACAAGGAAAGAGAAAAAAACAACCCTCAACACAAGCAAAGTGCCACTTCAATGTCAATGGGCCGGCCGGGCCTGCAGGAGCCACGAGTTGGGCTGTGTTGAGATTATCAGTCCGAGAGCTGCCCGATGCTTCACCCCTGTCGACAGCAGCAGTTTTGCAACCTCCCTCTGCCTGGGGGAAGCTGAATTAGGCACAGAGCAGGACTAACTGATCCAGCCTCGAGCAGACGCTTCCTTTTAATCACAGGAAAGATGGAGCCAGGATTTTCCATCGCCCCAAACAACCTAAACTGAAGGGAAGTGATGGTGGCAGCATAAATATTTTAACAGCCCATTTTAAGAACCATCTTTTTATAGACTACTTCTGCTTCAGAGAAAACATCTGCAGCAGCCAAGAGAAAACACACCAGTGTCTGAAACACTGACCTTGAGCCACGGCTTCAAGGGCAGAATCTGTCCCTTCTGGTTCAACCTGGTTCCATGAGAAAAGCAAAGTCTATGTAAATAGTGCTAAGCCAGCAACTGTTTGAAGATCTATCAGACTTCCAAGAAAGTGGGCTTGCAAACAAACCAAGAGACTAATGCCTTAAGTAGGTACTTCCAAGGGTCAGCCTCGCAGCGGTTGACCAAGACAAAGGGCCAAGCTTAAGCAGAGAAGCTGCCACTCAGCAATTTGCTGGATTACAGCATGAATAACATCTTGCTGCTTTGCCAGGGAACACAAGATTTACAGAACGGGGGAGGGGGGGGAAATATCTCAAGATAAAAAAAGTTATGGCTGTATGACTCAAAATGTCATCTTACCCCCAAAACAACCTGAAGGTAATATACTGATCCTTTTAAATTACTTTTTTCTTCTCTTTCCACCAAATCAAGAGAAGGTCCCTGGAAGGATTAAGTATCACTTCTACAAAGACAGAACTTATTGTTCTACCCGAAAGACTTTCAGCTTCCAAACTTGTTTCACAAAAACCTAATTCCAGCATTTCTGATCTGTGCTTCCCCGGCATCCCCAGTTCTCGAGCATCCTGCAAAACCAGCTCTGACTGTAATTACCAGACATCAGGGTCCAGAAAGGTACCTGCCCCAAAGCTACCTGTGTTAGACCATCATTTCCCTACGGCAGTGGTTTGCTTCTCTTAACAGAAGTTTAACTGGACAATCCCCTTTTTATCCTTAAGGCAAAAGAAAGCTCCTTCCCATTTGCCATAAAGGATGTCATTAATAGTGTAATTTTCTTGGTGTTTTGTTTATTCCCCTGGAATGGCTTGATGGATGCGGATAATTATCAGACTATAAAAGCCAGCAAATGTGCTATTTTCTATCGCTCTAAATCATCAAACAAATAAAGTGTGAAACAGCATTTTTGAATACAATTTTCCCCTCTAATGGCTTAGAATTATTATCAGGAACAATGAAAATAAATAAGCAAATGTCTTGTGAGTTAAGAATTAAATGAGTGCATCAGTAAAAAAGAGCAGACAGACCATCCTGGGATACAAGGACCAGTTTAGAAGCCATTAAGGGATGATCTAACAGGGAGATCACTATGGTGGTGACAGCTTCCAGCACCACGTGCTCTTCAGGGACTTTTCCAACCAGCTCAGGTTCTGTCCTCACCGCTGCTGCTTCAAAGGGGTGCAAATCAATTTTGTCATCTTGGCCACTGAAAGCTATTAAAAACTTTCTCCCTAACTAAGGAAACCTCAGCCTGCTCACGCCCTGGTTTCTCCAAGAGGAATTGTTCTCACCTGCAGCTATCTCACTAGCTTTAGGAGAGGACCAGACCATCCCATCCCTTAGTTCAACCTCCCCTCAAAGCTTCCAAGACCTTTTCTTGCTGCTGCTGGGGCACACACAGAGTTTTGGATGGTTACTACACCTTGCCTCCCCACCTCATCGCACGTCAGCCTCTCCTTGCGCCAACACAGAGCAACGAGGCAGCGATTAGATCGCTACACCTCCAGCACCCTTCTCTCCGCTGCAGAACGGGCACCATGGGCAGGAGGTTCAACCACAAGGCTTCGGAAATGTCACTTTGGTCCGATTCACGGGGGAAGGTAAGAAAGTTAATTTCACAGTGTCTGCACAAGGTCTGGCCAAACAGGCCCCACACAGTTTAACACGCTCTAATTACTGAAACACGGAACAGAGCATTTAAAATGCCTAAGACCATGTGTCAGGCTGGGGGTTAGTTATCTGTCTTCAAAGCCGATTTAGTTGTGCCAAGAATATTGACCCTTTGAAGATTCAAATGCCAACCTACTCTCAAGTCATGACGGGCAGAATAAAAAGCTATTATTTCAATCTCTGGAAGACAAAGTGTGTCCATAAATGCATAATCTGAACCTTGACCTTCAACATCTTTAGCCCCCATGACAGCAGCGATGACTCCAAAGAAAACCCCTTAGTCTATCAAGAATATTTATCACCCAATAGAAGCCATTAAGAACCATCACTACAGCCAGAGTAGTCCCTCATTTGCAAAGTTCATATCCTGCTTTGAACGCCTAATTTTTTGACAAGGTAAAACACTTAGAGTACTACATCTTGTAGCAGTGTCGAAGTAAAGCTCAGAGCAACAAAAGCAGCTTTTCCCACAGTTTTTAAACTGGTTTGTAGGCTGTATTAAGGAAAAAAAAAAAAAGGCATTTCAACAAGAAGAATGGATTGCGCCTTTGCCAGCAGCACTGGCACCTCCCTCCCTTTTATGGTCACCTATCTTATCCTCACCTTTACTTTCCTCCATGTTTAACCTCTCTTCATCCTCCTCTCTCTCCCAGTTTATCAAAAGACAGAAATCAACTCCCTTTTTTCTTCTCCTCATCAATATCTGAGGTTACCCCACAGTGACTTTGCTCTAAGTATCCAGTTTCCCTTCTCGAGAAGGTTGTTCGGAAAGGAAAATCTCTGGCCTCCCTCATTTCCCTTCCGTTGTGGCTCCTTTACATCAAGAATGCAAACACATGCTCTGGAGATAAGATCACCCATGGATCAGAGAGCTCCTTGTTCCTAGGAAAGAACCTTTATCGAGCGTCTGCAGTTTTATCTTTAATGGATCATTTTACAGGACAATAGATGATGGAATTCAGTATCTTTAACCAGCAGTGTCAATGATTTCAAATAATGACATTTTTATTGAAATACACATAGGGAGAAAGATAAACACAGAGGCTGTGGAGTATCTGCTCAGAAAGCCGTAATAAGGAGTAAATAGGTAATGACAGAACAAGATTACAGCCACACAAACACACCAAATCAACCTGTCTTCTAAAGCTGGGAGAAAAATGAGCTCTGCAGACAGCTGCTCAAATACAACCCTTTGGGAACCAGCACAGGGAGAAAACGAGGACAAAACCTGCACGGCAAGGGCCTGGGTACCAGCGAGCGGTCTCGGCACTCACGCCACGGGCACATCTCACCCGATAAGATCTCCTTTCCATGCTCTTAGCTGCCTAATTATCAACCCCACTGCCAAGCACTATACGAAGCGATGGCAGCACCTCTTGCTGCTTGTAGAACAGTAAGCACAATGAGAAGCCTCCTCCTTCCCTTAAGATACTCAAGCCTGTGCAACTGCAAATTCTCCCTTTCTTTTCCAGTAACAACGGGAAGAATACCTCAGGTCACTGCAGAGCTGGGATCAAATCCTTACGGATTAATTGTTGGAAGATTAGGGTCAAACCTATCTTGTGCCAATCCTACGCTGCTGAAAGACGAACTCCTGAAGTTTCTGTGAGCTGGAGATAGTGTTAAGGAGACATTCATTTCAGGAAGTGCCATTAGACAGCAGCTTTTTAAAATTCTGATTTTCAAGCAATATACATTTTCAAGAGGTGCACCAAACTTGTGACTCCAGGATCTGCACAAAACAACGGAGCAACTGGCTACTGGAACAGCATCTCCCTAACCTAACCCACAACCCATACGAAAAGGAGATTCTTCCAGAACTCAGATGTAATTTTTAAATACTATTATAAAGCAGAGAGTTTAATATGAACAGCCATCTGTTCTTGGAAGGGCTCTCACTGTACCAGTCCAGTTAGCTTCCCAGCAACGCCTGCCAGGCACAAAGCACAAAATTACAACTCACGCTGGAGTGACTCTCCTTCCACACGTACAAAACAAACCTGCAGTCAATGAGCAGTAGGAAGGGGGTATTTTACTAAGAAAAAGCGTTTTGGGAAAAACATTATGAAGTCATTTGTTCATTTAGTTTGGCCAAGAAGATAATTAGTATACAATTCAACAGAGATGAATGACTACAATATTCATTCCCTTGCCGTTTGCCATTATTTGTTTCAAAGAACCTGTTCACATCTGATTTATTTTCCCCAAACTGGTAATCAGATTAATTACTGGTTGCTTTTTGTCATGGATACTGTACAATTATAAAGAAAAGTGAAGATTATGCTTCAAAAGACCTTACAGAAAAAAAAAAAAATATTAAAACAAAACAAGAAACCCCCTCATTGCAACTCAAGAAACAAGGAGAAACAAGGGTAACCAGGGCAGATGTTGTTTTTAACCGGACACAGACAGAACACAGACGTTCCTATCCTGTACCAACCGGCCTCTTCCACTGGCCATGGGCACACGTACGCCGCTGCTCACTGCTCTTGGAAAAAAAAAAATGGATAATTGCCTACTTCAGAACAAAAGAAATCTGCTCAGTAGTAATGAAAGATATTTCTGGATTAGGAAACCCCTCCCGCTAGAGGTTCGATGCTTCTACACACGCTTTTTTCTTCTTCTTTGAGGAAGAAAACCCCACCATTCCAAAGGCTCCTCAACCATCACGCTGCATTGTTTCAAACTACAACTACTACTTTGAAGCAGTCTGTGCTCCTCAGCATCAAAGCTAGAGGTGTTCTAGCTAAGATTTGATAAAGATCAGTAATGCCTTTGTAAAGTTTCTTTTATTTCTTCCACCGATCCCCTTTGTCATGTCAATTGGCCAATTAGAGATGAAGCAGATAGGACTCCAGCGTATGTGTTACTTAGAACACCAACCAGCTAACAAGTGCCCGTAGGTAAGTAGTCATTACTATAGCCTTGTTACTTTAAACTACGTTTGTACTGCGCTTGGCATCACCCAACCTCAATTCTCTCTGCTGAGTAAAGGAAAAAAAAAAAAAAATCCTGCTGATTTCTGCCAACGTGTTAACAAAACGTGAATCAAGACAAAGCTCTGCAGTACCGCTGCTGGTTCCTCCTGGTCTTTCCGACTCCCGCTTCCAGTGCCATGCCAAGCCAGAGTCTGTAAGCTCAGTTTTCCCACAGGCCCCGAGTCAGATCAGGCTGAAAAAGTGATATGAAGCATGGAAGCACATCTCCCTCCCATCTTGTCTCAGTGGCAGAGGGCACTGTTCAAAAGCCTCACTTATTAAAACCCATCTGTGATCCTGTCAGACTTCCATAGATCTTCATTTCAAATCAGGCCTGAGCTTTGAGCAGACACTTTCAAAACGCAAGAATGAGTTGCAGCGAGAGCCTTCTTGGATCAAAGACGCACTTCTCTCCAGCCAGCCTGGGACTACTGAGCTGTGATGAATTAACAGCGCTGGCGGAAACAGCGGCACCCGCATTAAACACCGTGTCAGTGGAGATGGAGCCCACTTGAAGATGCTGCTGTCAAAACAAGGATGGGATCACAGATCAGCATTCTCACTGTTCCCACCTCCCAGGATCAGTATGGAAAGGGACAAAGAGGAACCAAAGATTGCAAGGATCTCACTTTGCTAGGTCAGGTAAAACTCACAGATCAACCCCAAGCTCCAAGTGTTTATAAATTTAACAAACTAACTCGACAGGTCCAGTAAAGATGGACATAAAAACTAAAATGCCAGTAAAGATACCATGGCATTTGCAGTGGATTTAGCCAAGAAACAGAAAAAGAGGATGACTTGGGGGAGGAAGCACATCCACAGCATGGAGCCAAGCGAAGGAAGGAGGGAGATCGAATGGGTGGGAGCAGCCAGCTGGCTGGGCTCATTTCAGCCATTCTCTTGCAGGGCCACAGGCCCTCCTCAGATAAATTCCATAGCTGATCCCCTCAGTCCAAGCGCCTGGCTTCATCTTCATGGCACTTCCTCTCAAAGTTAGGTGAGGGTGAATGAAGAAAGGCAACACACAAGTCTTACCTCCCCAGAACACTGTCCCTCCTCTGCCTTGGAAAAATTATCTTTTAATAATCTGTCTACCACAGCTTAATAAAGCACAACAAAAATCTATTAAAAAGAAAAATCTCCTCTATTCCAATTGCAGGCACCCGATTGGGAAGATAATCCACTTAACACAAGTTGGAGCTCATAACTCTTCATATAGTTTGTTTTGATAACCACATTAAAAGCGCTCCAGCCGCCCCAGAGTCAGTCTCTGTACACCACACCGGTCCCTTGGATTTCTAAAGCAGACCCTGAGCCAGCATCATTCCCTCCCTACTGAGATTTACAGAGTCCTTCATCCACAGCACCACCTCCAGGACACAAGAGCACCCCTCAGACCCGAGGGGAGCCTGAAGGAAGCCTCCTCTGAATATTAGCAGCATAGTGTGATTTGTATTGATTAACTAATGAGCGGGGTCTATGAAGCTTGAAAGGCTGTATTAATAACTCACTGCTGCACTGCTCTCATTTATCAGTGAATTACAGGGGGATGCAACTCTGCATCTCAATAGATCACCCCTCGCGTGGGTCTCGGAGCAAATCAACATGCGCACGGATTCTCAACGCTGAGCCTGCTGCGAAGCAGCTCTCACCTAACAGCTTTGGAAGGGGTAGAAGAGTGAAATGCTGTTCTGCCTGGCCATACTTTATCTCACTTTCTTTTTATTTCTCCTAATGAATATCACTGTTCCTTCCTCTATCCCTTTTATCAGCAGAAAAAGGTCTTTGCCAAATCTGCCTGAGAGCAAATGGTGTTGCAGTTACTCTATAAATCAACCATCACCATAAATTCTACTCTTTCTCCATCCAAACCTGCAGAGCTGTAAAACAGATTACATGGGATAGCAGAGGCAGGAAGGAAATTTGTGAGCTGCAAGGAGCCCATCATGGCCAAATGGCCTTCCCCTGCCCCTCCTTTCTCCCACACTCCACCCCAACAAGCCAATAAATCTCTCCTGTCAGGAGTGGAACACATGACTGGCAAATGTGTGCACACATGGAAGAGTAAGGCAACCTCACACACTTCATGGGGCAGGCAGATGCAGACCTTGGGGATCGAGGGAGGAAAGGCTGCAGAATCTTAGTTCAGCAAGGTAAAGTGTAGAGCCCTGCACCTGGGGAGGAACAACTCTGGTGTACTGGGTTCTTCAGTACAAGGGAGGGGCTGACCTGCTGGAAAACAGCTCCATGGAGAAGGACCTTGGAATCCTGGACAGTAAGTTCTCTGTGGCTCTAGGCCCTCGTGGCCAGGAAGGGCAATGGTCTCCTGGGGGGCGTGAAGAAGAGTGTGGCCAGCAGGCCGTGGGAGGTTCTCCTCCCTATCGACTCTGCCCTAGAGAGACCACAGCTGGAGTGTTGTGTCCAGGGCTGGGCTGCCCAGTTCAAGAGAGACAGGGAAATACTGGAGAGAGTCCAACAGAGGCTACAAGAGATGTTCCAATCCTTTCATCATCTCTCTTATGAGCAAAGGCTGAGCAACCTTGGGCTGTTTAATCTGGAGAAGAGAAGACAGAGGGGATTTTAGCAATGTTTACAAATCTCTGCAGGGTGGGAGTCAAGTAGAAGGGGACAGTCTCTTTTCAGTGATGCCCTGGGATTGCACAAGGAACAACGGTCACAAACTGGAACCTCAACATGTGGAAAAACTTTTTCATGGTGAGAGTGACAGAGCCTGGCCCAGGCTGCCCAGAGAGGTTGTGGAGTCTCCTGCTCTGGAGACTTGCAAGCCCCCCCTGGCTCTGTTCCTGTGTGGGCTGCCCTGGGTGAACCTGCTCTGGCAGGGGGGTTGGACTCAATGTTCTTTCAAGGTCCCTTCCAACCCCCACCACTCTGTGATATTTAAAATAACGTAATGAGTGTTGAATATTCAAAGAATATAATAAATAAATAAGTTGCCTTAAAGATTTAAAAACTTTATTGAAATAAGCTTTTAGGAAGGCCAGGCAAGGCGAAGGAGCAGACCCTGCGAGGGCTCTCGTTTTGAGTGGAAAGCATCTTTTTGGCGATCATTTTCTATCTCTTTCTGGGAAAACAAGAAGGTGGTGGCACTCGGTGTGTTACTTCTGAGCAGATGCCGTGGATGAAGATTTGCTCCACCTCTGCAGGAACAGAATGGTGTTTCCCACATGTATTTATTGAATTTGCATTAATATTTTCCCTTGCTGGGTCATATGGACAAGGAAACCTCATAAAGATGGTGGTGGGGGTTTCCCCCAAATTTTGGATCCTCCATGTGCCCCAGCTCCATCCATGGTGGATGCTGAACAGGAGGAAGGTCATCAGAAACCTGCAGAAACTGAGTTTCTGAGTCAAACTGGAGGTTCAGAACTGGGAATTTAGCTCTTGGTCAGAGCAGTACTTTAAATAAAGCAGCGGAGCTGGGGAAGGGAAGGAGGCACAGGGAAGTGCCGAGCTGATTCTAGGACTGACAAACTCCAGCGTTGGAGAAGCTAAATCTATAGGGTTTAGTTAGAGGAGCCCAAAAGTGCTCAAGAAGCAACATCTCCATTGCGGAGACAGCCGAGACGATACCAGCCCCAGCAGCTCTCCATGGGAAGAGAAGAGAAATGTAGAAATTAGAGGCATTTGAGACCGTGAATTAAAAACCCCACAATTTTTGCTCATGCTTTAAAAGTGTCTCCCTGGATGAGCTGCGCATGGTGGGACCATCGGTGACATGCGGCTGGCTCCCCGGTCTCCGAAAGCCTCGCGCTCTGCTCTGCCCATCATCAGCCTTTGCCCTGTACATGGGTCTGGCATAAAATGAGTTAACTGAGGCTGTACAAACACAGAAGGCTTTGAGATTTAGTTGAGTGTTTCTAAATAAATAGGAAAGGTGGCCCATGCACGAGCGTGTGTGGGAGAGGATGGGTTGGCTCCTCAGGGCAACGAGCATCCTTCAGCCTTTGCATATTGACACGAGTGACTTTTTTTTAGACAGCATCTATCGGAATAAGGCTCGGGTACCAATTTTTTTCTCCCCTTCTCCTGATTGTGCTTCTCTGTCTGTGTAAAAGGGTTGTCTGTCTGTTGGGTGATGTGGGAGCAAGGGTTTTCCCAGCTGGACTGCTTCTTGCGGCATCGGGCACGTACCAGATGACAGCCCCAATCCCAAGCCTAAGTGTGTCACGCCAATAATAGCATTAAAGTTTCAAACTGAAGCAAAGATACTTCTATTTTTATTTTTTTTTTGTGGTGGTGCTTAATGACTAATTAGGTCAAGTTCTCCAAAATTAGGCTGCTGGAGAAGGAATGGGCCAACGAGTTGCATTTTGACAAAACTTTGCGAGGGACGCCGAGGGGGGGCTGATTCCTCCTCCTCCCCCCGCACGCTCTGTCCCAGGCCCCAGACTCACTTCTCCCCAGTAGAGGTTCATTTTAAAAATGGTATCCATTAATATCCCCATTGCCTTCCCCCCACCCCCCCTTTTCAAATCTTGCATTAAACCCCTGTAGATTCTGCTGTAAGTAGGCAATTAAGCTAACAACATAATTATATCCCTTAATGCTCATTTTAACTGCTTTAGAGAAGAAACAAAAGGGGAAAGCAGCTTCAAACACACGGAAAGGAAAGCTCCGTTGCAAAGG
This sequence comes from Ceryle rudis, assembly GCA_033439905.1. Classification (NCBI taxonomy): domain Eukaryota; kingdom Metazoa; phylum Chordata; class Aves; order Coraciiformes; family Cerylidae; genus Ceryle; species Ceryle rudis. The sequence goes on from JAAGNO010031063.1 coordinate 134,167, forward strand.
TATTTTTGATACTCGCGATAATTTGTGCGAAGTGCAGGGTTGGCCCATTACTGGCTGCGGGGAGAGCTGGAGGTCACGTTTAAGAGCCTCACAGGCACCGTGGAGTTTGACCTTCTGAACCTCCTTGTTCTCCCGATGGTAAAGTTTGGGGAATCCCGGGAGGCTGGTGAGCTTGTCCACCTCGGGTCGCAACCTCATGGCTGGAGAGCTGCGCCGAGACAGCTTTGGGGGGGTGTTTATTACCTGGCAGCGAGTCACCAGAGGCCAACACACGTAGTCTGTGAGCTGCCGCCTCACCCCTGTCCTGAGCAGAACACGGAGCGCTTGCTCTCTACAAATACCTGAAAGGAGGTTGCAGCGAGAGCGGGGTTGGTCTCTTCTCAGTGCTCACAGGGAAATGGCCTCAAGTTGCGCCAGGGGAGGCTTAGGTTGGATATCGGCAAAAACTTCTTGACAGAAAGGGTTGTGAAGCACTGGAGCAGGCTGCCCAGGGAAGTGGTTGAGTCACCACCCCTGGATGTGTTGAAGAATGGTTCGGATGTGGTGCTCGGGGACAGGGGTTAGCGGTGGGTTGTTAGAGTTAGGGTAGTAGGGTTAGGTTGAGGTTAGGCTTGATGATCTTGAAGGTCTTGTCCAACCTGAGCAATTCTGTGTGATTCTGTGTGAAGTAACGGTGACGGAGAATTGTCGTGGGCAATCTGTTCGCTGTAGCCAAGCTCCTTGGCTGCCCGGGCCGAGGCAGACCTCAAGGGCAGCCCTGCCCTCCTGGGGCGGAATAACTTCTGTGGTGTTCCACAGAGCGCGCAATGTCCGCAAAAATCTGTTTGCAAGGCACAAAGCTTTATAAAGGTGCTCCGAGCTCAGAGCCAGGAGGCTGCTTTGGCATCTCAGATCTTGCTGGGGAACCCAGATACTTGGCCGGAGGATGACTTTCTGAGACTGATGTTGACTGCAGACTCTGCTGGGCTTTGCAGAAACGTGTGTTCCTTTTCACTCTCCTTTGCCCACACTAATTCCAGGAAGCGCATGGAAGGGCTGTTGGAGCAGTTTGGCCCATGTTTGGGGATCCTGGGACAAGCATCTCAGAGCTGTAAGGATCCCATCTCAGTGTGCAAGTGGCAGTGATCATCTAGATCTAGTGAGGAGCACCAGCTTGGCCATCTCTTCTGGATCATTCAGGTGAACATAAAACATTTACCTTTCTTAGGAAAAAGAGCTGGAGATAACCTGACACTAAAGCAGCCTGGGTCCTTGAGCGGAGCTGCGTCCGTGCTCATGTTGCCTGTCTGCTCATCTTGGCCGTCACATGTTGGGCACCTCAGTCTCGGGGGGCAGGGAGCTTGGACATGGAAATACTCGACACTCACTTCTTCAGGAGCTTTGATTAGACCTGCAAGGTGATTTTTTCACAAGTTCACCAGTCCATGGAGGGGGTGTTAATGGGTGATGTCAGTAGATATTCCCCTGGACAATCCACTGTTTGGCTTCTCTGCAGATACTCCCCACCAGGAGTGCAGTGAGATGGCTTGGAGCTGTGGTTTCATGGACTGGAGCTTCTGTTAGCTCAAAGGAGTAGGTGGCTTATAGTTCAAGTTTATAGTGTTCATGTTCAACTAAGGTTTCTTTACTGCAGTATAGTTTAGTTTATTTTTCTTTACAACAATAAATAACCTTTTTATTTAATAAGAATTTTCCATTTTTGCTGCCGTGGTCTGGTTAGAAACCACCAGTGTAGGAATTAAAAGTTGTCCTTGTCATTCCCAGTGTCTAGGGAGGTTGTGTCCATCGCACGGGGGTTTTGGGGTTGGGGTTGGCAAAGGCATACCGTGTAATTCGCTGGATATTGGCAGTCTGTCTTGAAAGTAAATGCTAGATAAAGAAGTGAAGGGAGTGGCTGGAAGGGTGGGTGTTCTCTGGTTTGAAGAACATCTATGGCATGACTCACTCCTGTGAGAGGAGGGGATGGTTTTGGTGTAATGTCCTAGGTCAGTTCCAGTCCCAGTTCTGTCATCATCCTGCTGGTTGCAGGTGCTCAGCTCATCTTAGAATCATAGAATCACAGAATGTTTTAGGCTGGAAGGGATCTCTAGAGGTCATCTGGTCCAGCTTCCCTACACAAGCAGGGACATCTCTGCCTAGGGCAGGTTGCTCAGAGCCCCATCAAGCAGGGTAAAGCTTGTCCATGGGACACTTACTGGGCTCTTGAGCCTCTGCCCTGACACACTGGAGCACTTCAGCCTTACTGGTTTCTCGGAGCCTGGACAAGCCTCTTTCTTTCCTCTTCATGGAAAATATGGTATCATGGCTTATCGCCGGGTGTTCACCTGCTCAGAGCAGATCTCTGACCTGCTGTAGCTTCAGCTGGAGGCTGAGCCACCTGAGTTAGAGCCCTGAAACTGGGATCAGTGATGTGCTCAAACCCTTCAGATCCCCGGGGTAAGCGAGGCCTCCCAATTGTCCTCCATGAGGAACTGGGGTCTGTGCTCAGTGAGCTGCTTAGCGCTGGTCTCCCTCAAGTTCTTGCGTGGAACTCCCCCAGTCTGGAGCGCTGCAGGGGATTACTGTGGCCAAGACCCTGCACTTGGTCTTGTTAAACCTCCTGTTGTTGGCTTCAGCCCATCGACTCAGCCTGTCCAGATCCCTCTGCATCTCCTGACCCTCCAGCAGATCGACACTCCCCCCAGCTTGGTGTCATCTGCAAATTTACTGACGATACACTCGATCCACTCATCCAGGTCATCAGTAAAGATGTTGGCTAAAACTGGGCGCAGTACTGATCCCTGGGGGACACTACGAAGGAGGAGAATTCTTCATTTTTGAAGAACTGGAGGTGCCTCAGTTAAGTTGCCAGCTCAACAAAGCAGAAAAAGGCTGGAGTGAAGACACTTGTGTTTGTCATGGTGAAGCTCTCCAAAAGGCTTTCCACACCCTGTCCTGTCCTTGCCTGGGGGTGTGCATCTCTCATGTGCCCATCTCTCTCCAGCCAACCTTCCCCATCCCGTGTCCTCGTTTGTATTTAGAACATTGTGGAAGAAAAGTGCATCAAAGTAGAGGTCCCTCCCCTGGGATGGAGTCTGGGCATTCAAGGACAATCCCCAGTAACCACTGGGCTTTTACACAGATGCTCTGAATTGTCGCAACTTCCCACACTTGGAGTGTTCTGTGCAGAAAACAGTTCTTTGACTGGAGAGTTTCTCTAGATGTTCAGTAGAGTAATTGATTGGAGATGCCAGTCCTGAAGTTTGTGGTATACCACGTTCCTTGGGTGCAAACCGGTTCATACGGTAAATATCCACGGCTGCTTCTGAGGTTGGACATGATCTGAGAGCAACATGATGCATCGAGGTGAACAGTTGTCTGTGGGGCTGCCACACTCGAGCCGTAGGGGTGCATCGTTTTTTCTCTTTTAATGGAAGAGCTGGTGAAAGCTGACACACCTGAGCATTGCCCTGCCCAGCATCTTCTGCAGTGGCTACTCACAGGGAACCGGGGCAGGCTGGTGGCCGGAGGACTTGAGGTGACACATCTGGTGAGGTGACACATCTTGGTCTGTTCCCCCTGGTGACAAGCAATAGAACAAGAGGAAATGGCCCTAAGTTGAACCAGGGCAGGTTCAGGCTGGGTATTGGGAAGAATTTCTTTACTGGAAGGGTTGTCAGGCATTGGAACAGCCTGCCCAGGGAGGTGGTGGAGTCACCATCTCTGGAGGTGTTTAAGAGCCAGGGAGATGTTGTGCTTAGGGCCGTGGTTTAGTGCTTTTGATAGGGCTGGGGATAAGGTTGGACTTGATCTTGAAGGTCTCTTCCAGCTGAAACGATTCTATGTTTCTATGATCAGGAAGAGGAAACAACCTTTGGCCTAACATTTTTTCATGCAAAGGACCACAGATTCTTTTTAGTGGGATTGTTGCTCCTTTCTCAACTGAGAGGCAGCACCTGCCCTGGCAGCAGGATCCTGGGTGCAGGGAAGCCACGATTTCACTTGGAAAATAGACTTCAGTGCTTGGGCTCAGGGATGTCTCTGGTTCGTAGACATGACCCAAGGCTGTGTCTGAGTTCTGTGGAGGTGATTACACCCGCTGCCTTCTCTTCCACGGGACGGTGCAGCAGCCGTTGGCCTGCAGGCTGGCAGAGCATTAATGATGCCACCTGCAAAGGTCAGCCCCGAAATGGATCCTGTAAGAACATTTGGACCTTTTCCACATCATGGTGGCGGTTCTTCCGCGCTGGTCCAACAAATCTGTCTGGCAGCAGGGCTGTGCAAATAATAGATATTTTGGTTTCCTTGAAGCTGTGACAAATTGAAGAATTCCTTTTCAGGTTGAGCCAAAAGAATCAGGTACTGATTTTAAATTTTGTTGTTGACCAGAAAACAAAGAATATCTTCTTGGGTTGCATAGTTTCAAGTCAAACATCATCATAGAGTGGTTTGGTTTGAAAGGGACCTTAAAGATCATCTCATTCCAACCCCTCTGCCATGGGCAGGGACACCTCCCATTAGCCCAGGTTGCTCAGAGCCCCATCCAGCCTGGGCTTGAACACTTCCAGGGATGGGGCACCCACAGCTTCCCTGGACAACCTGTTCTAGTGTCTCAGCACCCTCATGGTGAAGAACTTCTTCCTACTTTCTAACCTAGATCTCTCCTATTCCAGGTTGAAGCCATTACCCCTCATCCTGTCACTCCAAGGCCTAGTAAAAAGTCCCTCCCCAGCTTTCTTGTAGACCCTCTTCAGATACTGAAAGGCCACCATAAGGTCTTCCTGGAGCCTTCTCCTCTCCAGGCTGAACACCCCCAACCCTCCCAGCCTGGCCTCCCAGCAGAGGGGTTCCAGCCCTCGGATCATCTTCATGGCCCTCAGCACCAGAATCTGGGCCATCCAAATGCTTCTCTTAGATTTGGATCACATCTTGCAGTTCTTGCTTTAAAAAATAAATAGGACAGCTGTTTTATCTGCGTGGATCGGAAAATTTGAAATGCCAGGCTCTGTCACTTCTGTCACTTTCTGAAAGCGAGTGTCCTATTCCAGTGCAGGATTGGTTCAGCAAAAACGCCGCTATCCGTGCAATGGTCAGTCTTGTGTAGCTACACTTCGGGCTGAAAGTGATCTCCTTGCAGCTCCCTGCCCCCCTCGCCTCTTCCAGCTCCATGAACTGTAGAGAATTGAAGGTCACGCAGGTCGGATCCAGATGATGTTTGTCCTGCTGGAAAAAGGGTTTCTTTAGCCCAACCGATGGCTCAGAGATGTTGTTACGGGAGTGATGAAAGGGAAGGTCAGTGGTACAGGGTGATGTCCTGCTATTCCCAGTGCCAGGCCTGGTCTGAGAACTTCTTCCTGAGGGTTGTGGGGTCACCGTCCCCTCGGCCCACGGGCAATAGTTGAATTATCTCGGGGAGAGAAGGGGAGTCTCAGCAAGATCACTGCTCCAGCCTTCATGGCTTTCAGTGTACCCGGGAAAAGCTGGTTTTCCTCTGCCTGTCTTTTCCAAATTTCAGCGTTCTCGGGAGGATGGCAAAGCCACCAGCCCTGCTGCCAGCAGCTCAGCTCCTCCCTGCCTTTTGGCCGCCTTCTAGGTTTGGTTTCTTGCTTTTTCATTTTTTCCCTTTCCTTCTCTTCTCTTCTCTTCTCTTCTCTTCTCTTCTCTTCTCTTCTCTTCTCTTCTCTTCTCTTCTCTTCTCTTCTCTCTCCTCTCCTGTCCTCTCCTCTCCTCTTCCCTCCCCTCCCCTCCCCTCTCCCCTCTCCTCCCCTCTCCCCTCTCCCCTCGGTTTTTTTTCCTCTCTTAGCCAGTAATTGTCAGCTCAGTGAGGGTAGATCAGCAGCCTGACCTAGATGTAGCCAGTGCTGCTGCCCCTACCTCTGTCTTCTGATGCAGTTTAAGGATCTTTCCTAGGACTGCATTTAGCTCAACCCCTTGAACGAAACATCCCCACCATGCACATGTTTTACAGTCATCCAGAGGACTCCAAGAGTAACGGAGCACGTTCAGTGTGCTGTTTGGAGCAGAGGTTTCTGTTTATTTTATTTCCAAAGGAATCCGGTTCTCGCGGGCTCTGCGGGCTGAACGAGTGTGCAGTCGGTGGTGGGAACGGCTGGAAAATTGACTTTCAAACCTCATTATGGATCTCAACCAGACTGGCCGGGTAGACACAGTTGTACAAGTAATTCCTGGTTGCTTCAATGGGAATGACTCATAGGAGTATGGGTTCCTTAGTGTAATAGCTGCATGGCATCCTTTTTTTTCCTCTCTCCTTTTTGTTTTTTTAAGAATCCTAAACAAGGCAGATTCCTATAATTTGCTCTTAATTATACTTCATTATAAATTAAATCAATAACAAACAAGCATGACAACAGTGAAGGTAAGAATGAGGCAATGGCTTCTCTTCTGACAGGCAAGTCTGCAGTTTGCACCGTACAGATGTGACCCCATCTGTATGCATTTGGGCTGTAACCTGCACATGGGCTTTCCCCTTCTGGCCGGTTCACCAGACTGACAGGGAAACAGCAAATCCTAATTCTGGTGCTTTTTCACCAGAACCCTGCAAATGCAGCAGTGATTGAAAGTGTGTCCCTGTGTTCATCCGGCCACACCGTGAATCTCTGATGAGTGATCCCTGGTAGACCCTGAATAGCTTCCATTTGTTCTTTCTGATGACCAGGGTGACATCTGGAAAGAAAAATAGTTTAGCTTTTTTCCTAAACAATATTCTTCCTCCCAGAACTCTCTGCCTGGTACTGTTCTTGCTGAAGGTAATCACATAATTACCATGAATTGCAAAGAGATGAAGGGGAGGCTCTCATCCCCTACAGGAACATACAGCAAAGTGAAGCTTCTTATGCCATCACTTTACCTCCCAGTTTCAGTTGCCACTTTGGCACTCTGGAGCAGGTCCTCCCTGTTTATGGAAGCAGCAGGCTCTCCATTGTATTTTATTTTTTTCAGATGAGGGATGGCCATTTTCTTCCTTGTCTGTTTTAATGACTCTCTAATGCCTATTTTCATGTCTTTCTTAAGTTTTACAATTATTCAAGTTCACGTTACGAAACTCAACAGCTCTCGAGAGAAGGAGCTTTAACTCTCACAATAATAGTAGTAAGAACAATACATTCTAATGAAGTCAGGGACTGGGTTAACCTGCTATTTCCAACTTCCTCACAGCCAAAGGATCTTTTTTTTTTTTTTTTGCCTGAGTTTGGGGTTTTTAAGGCTCTGGCTTTGCCACATTTGCCTTTGATTTTCCCAAACCATTGATATGTTTTCCTCCATAGTGGTAGGACTGCCAGGTTAGTAAGTAGGACCATCATGGTTCTGGTTGTAATTTCCACTTTCCTCAGTTCTTAACTCAGCTTCTTCTGTTTCCTCTGCACACATCACTTTAGAAGAGGGTTTTAAGCAATCCTGGTTTTGTAGGTGTAATCATAAGAGCTCTGATTTAGGAGATGCTAGCACAAGGTTTCAGCGTCTACAACAGAATCACAAGTACCAACCAGGGAGAACGAGCCATGATGAATAGGAAGCATCTACACCCTCGCCACTGCTTTTGTGACCTATGTCAAAAGCAAGAGTGTGTGTTTAACTAGCAAAAGCTTATCCCAGCATCCATAAGGGTGTGCTGGCGTACAAAATCCAAACCACCTATCATTTTCCAGTGTTTTGATGTTTCAGAAGTGACATGCTCCTGTATATATATTTTTATTATGTAAAGATAGGGTTTATTCTTGCTAGTCAGATTTAATCCATCCCATTTGGATTTTTTCCTCCCTGGGCTGGACTCCATAGGTCCAAGCCTCAGGCACTGCAGTAATACAGCAGAAAGCAGCCCATATGATGAGATTTCTGCTCCTCATACTGTCAAAATTGTTCGTGCCCTGATCGTCTTGTTGTGTTTTAAAGCTCATCCAAAGGATGCTCTATCCCTAAATACAAGGGGTCTGATTTTTTTATGAAAGTTTTCGGAGTAGAAAAAAAAAAGTGTGGAGAAGGAGCTCAGTTCAGTCAATTAAAAAAAAAAAATCTGAGAGGACTGTGTGAGGTTTTAATGTAGAGCAGCCCTGATTATATCCTAAGTTGTAGTTTATCTGCAAAATTACTCTAGAGAAAAGCAAAGTGTGTATTTATAGCCAACTAAAAAAAAATATAAAAAAATAAAAATAAAATCACAGACTTGCCAAGTCAGAGATGTGCTGTTAAGGGAGATGGAGAAAAGTTCATTTTTTTTTTCCCCAGGGGTAAATGTCAGGCCTTTCTCCTGAAATACAGCTCATGGCAATGATTGCAGCTTGTTGGGGAACTTCTGTGGTGGGAGAAAAGACACGTTGGTTGGATTCAAGTCTCTAAGGGTGACTCTTAAGGCTGGGAGAGCTCCTGGGGCCACTGAGAGGAAATGGGAATATTCTGTTTCCATAAGCTGACTGTTTTGGGTTGTTTAACGTGTGAGTTTCGCTTCCCAAATTCGGTTGTAATAAATGCTTTGAAGACAAATATTGTGGATTTATTTTCCTTTTGGAATTGGTAAATCTGGTTGGTTTCCAAATCTGAACTAGATAAGAAGGGAGTTTGAGAGGAGCAATAACATTATAATTTCTCCTAATACCTGAAAGCCATCGCTTGGTTCTTAAATATAAACATCAGATTAGAAACCAGATCTCATTGGTTTGATGATGACAGATTTTTCCTTTATTCTGGCTTTGTGTTTCAAAACTCTTAATTTATAACCAAATTATTAACCTAACATTAACGTTCTGAACATGGTATTTAGTAAGTTAATTGAACTTTAATCTAGTGGAAGTAGGTCTAGCTCCTGAGACTGCAGACAGCACTAAGCAATAACTCTGCTCTTGGTCATCCCAGGGGGCTGTATTAGCTGACAGGTAAAGACAGTACTTCTGGTATCTTACCCAAAATACCCAGCTGATAAACTGGTAGCACAGAAGCATGCCCCTATTCAAGTTCAAAAGCCACTGCTGCTCTCTAACCAGTTTCCAAAACCTTGACATTTTCTTCTGCATCTCCACTTTTACTGGGTAAATTTTTACTTTACATCTTGGGGGTTGGACGAGAGAACTTTTAAAGGTCCCTTCCAACACAAACCATTCTATAATTCTATGAGAGTGTCTCTAATTGTGAAGCATAGTGGAAAAAGTCTGTGTATTAAAAACATGTCTCCTCCTCGGTTCTTTGCAGCATGCATTGCTATGTTTTTCATTTTAAACATACCAAGCATTTATCAAAACTTCACCAGCATTTTGGTTTTAAACAGGCCAGAGTATTGGGCTATACCCTGAGGAGGGACAGAGGGCCTGGATTGTAAATGGTTTTGAAATAATCCTTCTGGGTTTGGTCTTCAGAGCTCGTTTTGTTCCTCTCAGTCTGCTGTGTTTGCAGTTAATTCATGTATTTGCAACTCTAGAGGATGTGATTGCTCCAAGGGTAACTTCTGGTCCTGGACTTAACGCTAGCCCTTTTCAGACAGTGTATGGTGTGGGCATGATCCAGCTCGATGGAGAATAACCTTTGAGCTTCTCCATCCACCCAAATATCCTGCTCCTGAGGAGACTGCGGGACAGGATGCTCCTGCAGCAGAAATCTGAATATATTGAGAATGTATAGCAATATAATTGGATTGTGAGAAACCCGTCGATCCTTTCTGAGCAACTAGGGAGAACTGTGTGGAGCCTTGGGAGGGCTGTGCTGGTGGAGCAAAGCCTCAGAGTGGCCATTTTGGAAATAACAAACCTTTTGCCTACCCAAAAATTGACTTATGCTGGCTTGACTGACTGAAATTAAAACATAACTGTGTAAATACTGGAGTTTTTATACATGGATGGGATTTTAAGACCATCCATCCAGTTAGGCCATGGGAAGGGGCAGTGATTGAGAGGACCAGAAGGAGGGTGTAGTCAGATGTGTGCATGGAGGGACTGGACAGGGATGGTCCAGCCTGGGAGGGAGGAATCTGTCAAGGGAGCTCCCTCCAGAGCTGTGTCTTCTTCACCCAATACAAGTGTGAAATATTCTCCAGCTGTCCTTGGTATTTCAAGAGTCATTTACAGATTTGGAGGGAGGTGACAGTGTTCAAGTTCTCCCTTAATCTTATTTAAGCTGTGTTTTCCACAGAAAATAGAATATTAAATGCAATTTTAAAGAAAGCTGTTTAAAAATTAATAGTTCATTTCAAATATCCTCATCCTGGCATTTTTTCTTCATTATGCCCCCTCCCCCGCTCCCCCCAAGCTTTGTTCAGAGTTTAAACAGTCATGGTTCTCCTCTCAGGCAGTAGTACAATGGCTTCTACCCCTGTGCTTGCAAGACCTTTATAAGAGTTTTAGCTCTGGAGCTTTGGCCATGAACAGATTAAACAAATGGGAATGATAAAGCTTATCCTGTTCAGCCGTAAATCTTTAAATCTGCCTTTAGCGAGCATGTGCCGCTCATGGTATAACGTGGAATTGGGACAGTTCATGCTGCCTAGAAAAGACTGACCAGGTTATTCCCATGGGCACTGGTTTTATTTGGTCCCTCTGGTCCTGTGGTGGAAATGTATTGCACGCAACCCATCTGTCCTTGAGAGCATGCACAGTGTGAGGCTCAGATGGAACGGCGTTTTTATATGGAGCAGTTTGGGATTTGGCATAAAGATTCCCTATGTTTTCGAGGGACAATTCCATTTTTAGGAAGTACTAGTCGTTAAAAAGGCACATCACACAAAGATGCTGAGATATGTAGCTCAGGGGGTTTACTGTAGCCCAAACAGAGCAGGGAATCCAGTCGGAGAGTGGCAAAGTCTCATGAACTTTTAATTTTAGTTACAATCATAGATTGGTTTGGGTTGGAAGGGACCTTTCAAGGTCATCTAGTCCAACCCACCTGCACTGAGCAGGGACAACTAGAGCAGGTTGCTCAGAGCCCTGGCCAACCTCCCCTGCAATGGTGCCAGGGAGGGGCCAGCGGCCACCTCTCTGGGCAGCCTGGGCCAGGCTTTTGCCATGCTCAGCATCAAAAATGTCTTCCTTCTCTCCAGTCTAAGCCTCCATCTTTTAGTTTATAACCATCTCCCCTTGTCCTGTCCCAACAGGTTCTGCTCAAAAGTCTGTCCCCATCTTTCTGCCAGGCCCCTTGAAGTGCTGAAAGGCCCCCAGAAGGTCTCCCCAGGTGGAGCCTTCTCCTCTGCAGGCTGAACCCCCCCAGCCTGGCTTCCCAGCAGAGGGGTTCCAGCCCACCCAGCATTGCTGGGGCTCCTCTGGCCCTGCTCCAACAAGTCCACATTGGAGACTGTAAAATGAAATTGTTACCAGTTTCAGGAGACAGATAAGCACATGGTCTGTTTTTAATTATTAAAGGAATTGTAAGACATAGAACAACGATTCATTAGTCTAGTTCAGCGTAATTGGTCAATGTTGGGATAAAACTTCTGTTCCTGTGACTTCTGGAGCACGTTGCACTCTACATCACTCCAGTAATACCGTATCCTAGTGAGCACATTTCCTATTTTGCTCCCCCGGGTGAGATTTAGAGGTATGATGGAGCACTATTTTGACTTCTCACAGGATGAGCTGGATGAACTTCGGGCTGAAATGGAAGAAATGCGTGACAGCTATTTAGAGGAAGATGTTTACCAGCTGCAGGAGCTCCGGCGAGAGCTGGACCGGGCAAACAAGAATTGCCGCATTCTGCAATATCGTCTCAGGAAAGCGGAACAGAAAAGCTTGAAAGTTGCACAAACAGGCCATGTGGACGGAGAACTCATTAGGAGCCTGGAACAAGATTTAAAGGTGGGTGAGAGATTCATATTCACAGTGAAAAGGAGCAGACGGGGATTTGGCTGCCTGTGGTGGAAGGGAGGGTGACACATGGAACAGGCAGTAGTTCTCTGAACGTCAGGACCAATTTTCTTCTTCTGCGGTGGAGAACAAATATGCAGCTTATCATCATAAAAAGATGATGTTAGTGAGTTAAAAAAAAAACCCATGTGCTTAGATTCAGAATGAAAGAAACGCAGTTGAGTTACATTTGTGCATTTGAAAGGTTTAAAGGGGTTTGTTTCACTGGTTTTGGGTTTTTTTTTCTGAAAACCTTAGCTTTGCAAAGCTGTATAAACACAACCTGATATGCTTGTCCCAGTTCATGCCATTTCCTTCCTTTTCTCTTCTTGCTTGTACCAAATAACTGGGGGGGGGGGGAATAGTCAATCTTGCATTTTTTACTGCCTAACACGTTACTCAGGACAGGAACAGTTATAATATTTTAGTAAGGCAGAGAATCAAAATGTTATTCCCATAAAAAGCCAAATTCCTGTAAAAATCATGTTTACACTGAAACAGTCCTGATATTTTTCAGAAATATTTCCATCGAGGCTAAACTTTGTACAGGCACGATGCTTATCTAGCTTTACTCATTGCTATTCTGTAGCTGCTTGGAAAATATCTTCTCTAATTCTGCTCACCACTAGAATTACTAAGCATTTTATACTTAAAAATGCAAAACATAGAACTTGAAGCTGGAATGATTGGTTCCCAGAGTGGAAATGAGAGAGATGCGTTAAGTCATCAAACTTTTCAGACTGGCAGACCTAATTTTCTCTTCTATGATAGAAAACAAATGATAACCTTATCATAATAACCTTATCAATGGTTGGACTTGATGATCTTGATAAGCCTCTTCCAACCAAAACGATTCTGTGATTCCATAATAGAAACGATATTTTAGTCAGTGAAAAAAAACCTCACACAGAGTTGAGTGAAAGAGATATTGAAGGGGTTTTTTTTTAGTCTGTTTGCTTTGTTTCTGCTGACTTGTTGCAATTCAGTAATTCATCGTTTTCCACGATGAATCACCTTTCCAAATATTTTTGGAGCAAATATTTATTCTTACTCAGCTGTACTCGGAAAACCTGTGCTAGCCTTTATTTCTGTGCTTTCATATCACTCTTGCCTAGTGGTGATTGCTGCTAGAGCTGTAAATTTGGGTGGATGAGGCGGTTGCGTGGATGTGGCTTTGATCGATGACCTGCCAACTTTACGACACAATTCTTCATCTTTTGCTTTATTGATGTGATATGCTGGGACTTTGATGTGTGTGGGTTTGCTATCTGCTTGTTTCCTCCTACTCTTCATGACGTTGCCTTAGCAGCATGTGGAGAGGGAGCTGGAGATGGGTAATCACATAGATTTTCATCTTGGATGTCTTTATTAGAAATGAATATTCATTTTGGGACTTGGAAGGCTTGGAGCCTTTCATCAACAGTCTCATAATTGAATTAAAAAAAAAAAAATCTTTCAGCTGTCCAGGGTTGTAATATGTTTCCTGCTGTAGGAGACATACTGGAGCTGTTGCTCCTCATGGATCCTCTTCATGCGTTTGTGCTCTTCTGACCAGGTAGCCAAAGATGTTTCTGTCAGACTGCACCACGAGCTGGAAAGCGTGGAGGAGAAACGCGTCAAAGCAGAAGATGAGAATGAAGTCCTTCGGCAGCAGATTATTGAGGTGGAAGTATCCAAGCAGACACTGCAAAATGAGCTGGACAAGCTAAAAGAGGTAAGCAAGTCTGGAAAGCCACGCAGAGCGGTGTTGCTGGGCGAGATGGGAAATTTGAGTGACTCCTACATGAAATGCCTACTGATATTGCTTGTATGATGGCCCAAAAAATCTCCTTGCCTTTGTTGTGTGTCCCAAATGTGCTGGCGGTTTAGAGACATAGGGAGGTAGAGGAGTGATGCTGGAGCTTTTGTCCAGAACTTCTCTCAGGGCTTTTGTTCCATCTTAAAATGTCTCCTCAGAGCCTTTTTTCCTGACTGGACTCCAGCTAGCCCTGACTGGACTCCAGCTAGCCCTGACTGGACTCCAGCTAGCCCTGACTGGACTCCAGCTAGCCCCGACTCTCTTCTGCGCCAACTGAGATTTCCACCTACTTGAGAGTCAAACGAGGTGTATGTGACTTGTCCCCGAGAGGACACTTCAGACAGGCAAGCTGCCACTTTGGCTGGTGCTCCTGAAGTGGCGACAGCAGGAGCCACCAGTGTGAGCGAGGCAGCAGGAATGTGGTCTGTAGCGTATAAATAACGCTGCACTTCAGGCACAGAAACGCTGCCTGGTGAGAAAAGGGATCGTTTCAATTGGAGCTGACACGTAGTCACACTGGGTGAAGTGACGATCCTTGGAAGCGAGCGAGTAGAGGAGCAGGGGACACTAAAGGGAAGCCAAGGACTAAATGTGGCTCTTTGCCTGAGCCCACATCCCAGTCTGTAGCGGTATTTCTGTTCTCTTACCAGTACAGCAGATTGGCAGCTCACAGCCTCGGCTGTGCTTTAAACCAGATTGAGATGGAGCATTTAGACATAATGAGGTAAGGCATTTATCCTCTGAGCCTCGGTCAGATTTAGAGAGCTGGTGCAATTATGTGTTATTTTAATCTCTCTAAACATCGCTTGCAAGTCAACTGGTACAGAGCCTGACTCAGTTTTGTAAGGACAAGCCCCATTTAATTTCTCTGTGTGTTTGGGTTATGAGGAGGCCAGCGGAAGAGTTTTGGAGCATTTTGTACCTTGGAGATTATCGGCCGATGTAAATATCAGCGTGGCTTAGATTATTGAGGAGCCTGACGCAGAAGATAAAGCCTGCGTGATATTTTAGCTGTTCTTCTTTCTCAGTGTGGTTTGTGAATGCTGTGCTTGATGGACATGATGCTATAGGGTCTGCAGTCTATATCCTGTACAAAAATAACATGTCATCCACAGAAATGCTGAATGGGTTGCTTGTTGTTGATTAACACACAGGTCCACTAGATACTGCTTGGTGGTCTTTGGGATTAAGCACTTTGAGGAATTTAAACTGTGGGTGAGCGGTGGGAAAGAAACTGGCTCAGCAGTGCTAGAGTCTCAACCTAGTTCTGACCAGGCTGAATTTACCCTGCTTCACCAAAAGGGTTGTTCCTTCCCCAGAAGGGTTGTCAAGGGCTGGCCCAGGCTGCCCAGGGCAGTGGGGGAGTCCCTGTGATCCCTGGAGGGGTTTCCAAGGCCCCGTGGAGCTGTGGTGCTGAGGGCCATGGGTCAGTGGTGCCCTGGCAGCGCTG
>JAAGNO010031063.1:149330-162576 GCA_033439905.1 Ceryle rudis
TGGGTGACCCTGCTCTGGCAGGGGGGTTGGACTCGCTGATCTCCAGAGGTCCCTTCCAACCCCCACCATTCTACGATTCTTCTTCTGAAAAGTAAAACTCAGACAAAAAAAATAATTCTCTGCATGGAGCAGAATGAAAAGTCATAGTGTAAGAAATTCAGAGTCCTCAGCTGCCTCCAGGGCAAAACACAGAGACGATTCCAGCTAATCTAGCTTTAAAGAACTCGCGGGATCTCCATGGTGCAAAGGCTACTGAGATCCCAATAATCAAGACTTATAATCACATCTGATCAGTTCAGCAATTCACTCGCCCGGTGCAATGGCCCCCTGAGGGAATGTGATAGTTAGAAGGCAATAAATGATGCGAGGGACAAGTGCCCTTGCCCCCTGCTGCCATACAATTCGGTTTCAAACATTAAACCCAGCTGCTTTCAGTGAGATTACATCCAGCTCACACCAAACTGCAACATATGCGAGAGGGTGTTAAAGCAGAGGGGTGGTGCAGAATAACACACGAGGGAACCAGGGAGAAGGACCCGGCCTCACGCACTGAAAAGGGAGGGGGAGAAAAGCTGGAAGAGTTCAGCTCCATGACTTTATTAGGTCATTCTCTTTCTCCAAGATAGTCTTCCAGGGATTAACATTCTTCCATCCTGGGGGAGGCTAGGACAAGAGTTCCAGGACAGCTGCGATGCTCCCCAAGATGACAATGAAAGGTGCAACCAGCAGCGAGCCCCTCAGCACGTATTGCTCTTAGCCGAGAATAAAGAGGGCTCCTTTCACTGCCCTCTGTTCTTAGGGGAACAAGCCCGTCTTGCTTTAAATCTCCCCCTCATAACGCTGTTGGGAAGTGTGAGGCTTCCCTATTGATAAGGGATAAGAAACTGATACCACAACTTGATTAAATCACAGATTTTACAAGCAAGCCCTCCCCCCGACTTGTTTTCCTCGATTCCTACAGACTCACCCCCCAGAGGGAACCTCACCAGAGACCTGGAGGGGGAAAAGCAGAAATTCTAAAATACTTTAGCCAACAAAGCTTACAGATAACTCCGTGTACTTCTGAGTAAGCAGCCTTAAGACTTTCACAAGACAGAATTCCAGAAGTGCTTTTTAAAAATGTAATTGTATCTGTGACCAGTGCTTTCAACTAATCATATTATTTTAAAGTTCCTTTGGTAATTTGTCCTTAATTCCACATAAACTGCTGTTCTGGCGTAAAGTGTACTTTGTGATATCAAAGTCAAACAGATTAGGCATGATCCACTTTCAGCAAGGGAGTGGTTTGGAGAGGAGACCATATAACTTAAAAGCTAAAGCTGGCTCCCTATGTTAATTAAAGGGGATTAAACATCCATCATGATAAGGGAACGGGGACATTTTATAAAATCAATTACCATCCTCAGTGTCACTCTGGTTTAACACCTGCAGTTCGAGAGAAAGAATACAGTATAACATCCCATTAGTACTTACAGAAAGTATATTAAACATTATTGCTCTGCAGCAAGAGCAGTCACAAAATACCTGAGGGGGAAAAAAAAAACCCCACCTTTATTACCCACTCAGGTGTTGCAGTGTTGACAAAACAAGATAGACACATTAAACCTCCAAAGTGTATCCATCGAGTTCACGTTATTGAGATATAACATTTCCTTTGGCACTTCCCCACCACAGGAAGCCCTCCAGGTGGGTATTGCACGTTTTTTTTTAGAGAGATAAAAGAAAGTGATGGTGGAGAATTGCAGTGTTTAAAAATATGCTTTTGAAATTGCAAGGGCTAAGAACATATGTTCCTCAATAAAACGCCGTAATAACCATGAAGTACGAGGCTTGGCATTCAGTTTTGTTGCTTCTGTCATTATAAAAATCAGTCTTCTGTAGGCATCCTTTGACAATATGCTCTTATTTTAGATCTCAGCGTATGAATGTATAAGGTAATTACACATAATATGTATAATTGATACAGTAAAAAAAACCCTCCCACCGCAAGAGGTTTAATATGGGGCTGCAAAATTAAATACATTCAAACTTTTGGGGAAAAAAAAACCCCAAACCTGAATACAGACTATGAAAAGGTTGCAACTAAACTGCTAATGGGAGAGGGACATTTTGTTGTCATTTGAGAAACGAGCAGGAGACTCAATCTGGCAGCTTCCTGCCTGAGAAGCTTAACATGAAGTTACGCAACAGCTCCCAGTTCCCGGGGTTTGATGGGATGTGCCCACACCTTCCCTGCGACCTCCACAGCCCGTCAGACCGATTTTGCAGTTAACAACAACAAGGGTGTGATGGCAACGGCGAGCGGACGCACACGCCCGGGAAAGGGCGCATCGGAAAAGACGTCCCATCGGAAAAGACGATCACCGTTTGATAGGAGGGAGGTACAACCCCAAAGGGGCAGCGTGGATCTTTGCAGCAGCAATCGTTACAGCTCGAGACATCGAACCCTGCTCGTTCTTGGTACGACGAGACGGAGTTTAGGAAATAACTGCATTGCAATCTACAGGCGTAGATAAATCATTTAATGAGAGTGGAAGGAGGAAAAAAAAAATATAACAAAATCTGTCTTCCATTAGCCCTTTTCCTCACCCTCATCACTGGATGGCCCTTTACTGCTCAAGTACTTCACTTAGCGCGGAACTATTTTTTTAACCTGCAGCCCCCAGTGACAGAGGTCTGTAGACAACTGGCATTGCTGCAGCCTGTTCTACTCTGCTGATGGAAAGAAACTGTACAAGGAAGTGCTGGCAGCAGGACTTCTCTGCAGTGACAGAGACGCACATTAATCAAGGAGTTATATGACCAAGCAGATGCTCATTAGGTTGTACAAAGAAGCCACCTTCAGTTGTTGAGCCACGGGCATTTATTTTAACTGTAACCCCAAGAGTCCCCAAAGCACCTGCTTTGTAAGGGGTATAAACCCAAAATTCCCAAGGCAGAAGTGAAAGACACATATGAAATAATACCTCAGTAAGTATCCTCCCTGATCCATGAGACAGATTCCTTTCTCAGTTTATCTTTGTCCCCTGAGGTGGCTTCTCATGGTCTCAGCGTATCATCCAGACCTCCCTGAGAAGGTGCCTCTTCCACAGCAAATAAACATCACGATTTCTTGTAGAACCCACTTAAATGAGGTCTGGGCGGGAACCTCCATCAGCCTGATTCCTTTCTCACCTTGCCTTCATGAGGGACCAGAGCTGGTGGCTTCCACTCCTACATGCTACACTGCAAAGCAGGCCTTTGGTTGCACAGCCTGGATCAAAGTAGCCCAAGACAATTTATCAGAGATACAGAATCAGAGAACGGTGGGGGCTGGAAGGGACCTCTGGGGAGCATCGAGTCCAAACCCCCTGCCAGAGCAGGGTCACCCAGGGCAGCCCACACAGGAACAGAGCCAGGGGGGGCTGGAAAGTCCCCAGAGCAGGAGACTCCACAGCCTCTATATGAATAGAGTTACATTTAACAACACACAATTTTGAAGCAGAATACTACCACTGTACCGAGCCCTTGATTTCACTATATAAATATTTCTGACAGCCAAACAATAACTCTGCATCTTATTTTAGAGCTCAACCCCAACCTGGTAGACTTCGTAACTCTCCACACTCCTGCTATTCCCCGAGGTGATTCGAAGATGATCACTGTCAAAGAGTCTATAAAAAGGATGAAGGAAGCTGGGAAATTTCCACAGAGGTGCTGCCAGAAAAACAGAACTAACATTTCAGCCATCTCTGAGTAAAGCCAGGCTGCACCACTGGAATTTCATCACTGAAGTCCACGAGCTCCCCCAGCTGAGCTCCGGGATGACTGCAGTCACAACCAGAAGACAGGCGGGGGTACCTGGAAAGTTCCAGGTCTGCTCAAAGGGGTGTTCAGATTTACTCCTCAGAAGCGAATGATTCTTCACAGAAGAGCTTGAGAGATCATTAACTGGAGCTGTCACAGTGAAGAACAAAGAAGAAATGACTTGGGCAAGTGGCATACTCTTGCCTTATGCTTAAGGGAACAGCAGGGAGGCCTGCCAAACCAGCAGTGGCATCCTGTCACAATGCATCTAGTTTTGTGTTACACACTGTCATCCATATGAGAAAACTCCATTGAACAGGAGAACGTTTTGCCCAAAACGTGGTCTGTCCTCAAAATCCTCATCTTCCTCCTACCGTGGAAGGTTTATAGAACTAGTTACTATAAAAGAACTATAGAATGGCCAGATAAAAATCCTCCCCTCCTTTTTAAGTAGGGGAAAAGTTCTTTTTTAAAAACAAAAGACAAGCCACCGACAAAAACACCACCAAAACCTGCGAAACAAAAACTTAAGCCAAAACCCAAGCAGGTACAGAGCATGTTCCTGCTTTGATTTTAGCCAGGAAAATCCTTTTCATGACTATTTCATGATTTCTCTTTTCCAATTACAAGCAGTAGCGACTGAACTCTTCAGCAACTGAACCCCCCCCCCAAGGGGAGTATTCGGTGTTCCCCAGAATCCTCAGAAGATCAGGCAGAAATAAAAGCTAACAAGAATTTCCAAGATCCAATATTTGCAAGATAGAATTTTCCATCTACAATTTCCACTTCTTTTTGATCCTCAACCTCTTCACACGAACGTCTTTCAGATTTTGCTCTTAGGAGGTTTGTTTTGTTTGTTTCTCTACTACACGATTGTCATTTGCCACTGCAACAGTAGCAGACATAAGGAAAAAACACTGTTTAGTAAAGATGAGGCAATAGGTTCATGCAATGATTTCATCATCCTTAGGATATAAACATATATCAGAGTGGATAGCCACGTATTGTATCTGAAATATCCAACAGCCAAGAAAAAACAACAAACAAACAAAACCACAAAAACCAACAGCAACAAAAAACCACCAACACCACACAAACCAAAAGAGACCCCAAGACACCAAAACCCCATCTCTGAACCCAACCAAAACCCAAAGAAACTGAAAACCAAACCCAACCCAACCCAAGCAAGCACAAAGTTCCTAAGAAGCACACAAGGAGAAAATCAGTTTAGGTCAGCCTACAAATACTGCACGCATACTTCGCTCGGCGTCTGCCCTCTAACTTTTGCTCACAGGGTGAGAGTTTGTGGCGCAGCCACTGTTCTCATGCCGTAACCTCTTTCCAAGGTAATCTGGTCTTACTTCCACTTTTTGAAAGCGATAAAGCTCTATTCTGGGCTCGGAACGAGCAGCGGACAGCTGAGGCAGAACTGATAACACATCGGCACGAAAGGAGCAGGCAGAGACAGCCGCCATCGCGCGACCCTAACGCAACCCTCAGGTCAACCGCTCCTTACAACTCCCAGAGCGGCCAACTGCTGTGTGCTGAAACCACCACACTCCAGATGACACTGGCTTTGCTGGTGGCCACTGGGCTGCGTGAACAAAGGGGAGGAAGCGCTTACTGTGTGCTGGTGGCACCACCTGCTGGAGATGGGGCCTCAACAGAATCGTTTTGATGAAATGCTGCTGAAGATGAAGGAAAAAAAGTGACAGTGTCTAAAATGAGAGCGTGGCAGATTTCATTCCTAATGCAGAGATGTTTTGTGAGATCGAGCTTGTTTAACAGAGGTATCATGAGATTCTGCAAAACCCTTGTGCATCTGCCTGAGAGAGGGAGACTAACAATCAGGTGTGCTGGGGAAACGTTTTTTGACATGGAATTTTCTGATTCAGCCTCTCCTTCCACTCCTTTTCAAGACTAAAAGAACAATATATCCATTCGTTACAGCCTCTTTGCTCTTGGAATTTTTATGTGCCCACAGGCACTATCAGCCGGGAGATACCTGGTGTCATGGGGGACTCGTATTGCAGAGAGATGGGAAAGATCTTGTCTGCCACTGCCAGGGCACAATGACAGCAGCTTCACAGTGACATTTAAGCTGTAATTTGCACGTAAATGTCAATATTTATTAGTCACATCAAGATCTTCAGCAAAACTCTTCTGGGTTGCTAAGTCTCTGTGGTTATATTTTTAACTAGGAGGCTTGAGAAAGAATAGCAGCTCTTGGGAACTTACTCCACATTTCCTAGCTTCTTCATTTCACTCTTAGCTCTTGATTATTTTTGTGGAAAGTTATTTCCAACCAGTCTCTGCATCAACAGTGTTGAAAAAAAATGTTTATTGTTATTCTAAGGATTGACCATAAAAAGGCAACTCTTCAACTTACCTTGTCACTGGAGTTGTGAACTTATTTACCTACTGAAATAATGGAAATTGTAGTCACAGATGTTTCCTACCTCCAGCACAATGCAAGCACAACAGTCTCACCCTATTAAAGTGCATCTGAAGCATCCACGCGTTCCCATCACCGTTTGCTCTCCCACACGAGCAGGAGCGCTCTCCTTGGCAGCAGCTTCCGAGAAGCCCCGAGTGCTGAAGTCTGTTTACACTTGTACTGTCAACAAATCCCCCTAATTCCACTACCCGTCCAGAAACTCGGGAGTTGGGGCTCTGAGCAAATCACCATGAAAGAAAGTAAAACTGTTTTCAAATGTAGAGCAGGAGAGGGGAAAAAACTACCAAGCGAGAGACTAAACAGGCCTGATGGCATTAGGTAGACCTGAAGACAAGGGTTTTGCAGTGGTCCCTAAGTGAGGACACAGGATGTAGCCACCACCTATTAGTACTCACCAGGATTTTGGCTCCCCAAAATGTAAGTAGTTGATGCTGTAGAGATCCATGTCCTCCGTATGCCAAGCAAATGTTGTCTTCCACATCCCAAAGTAGAGGTAGGGAGTGTTTACACCTTCTATGATAATGCCACACTCATGTTCCACCATGTCTAGCAGGGTGTTCAGATTGCCAATATTCCATTCTTCCACATCCTGGAATTCAAAATAAATGTTTTGTACTGAAACACATCAGGACTTGTTAAGCAGAATAAATAACCCACAGCTTCTTTTCAGTGCCTTAAAATGGGGATATCTCCGTGTTATCTGCATTCATTTAATCCCACCTGCTTCCAGAAAGCTTAATTGTAGTGTTCATGAATAAGGATGAAAATGCTGCGTTACGACTCCTGCGTGGCAAAGGGATTGATCACTGGCTGCTCGCTAAATGCGTTCCCTGAAGAGACACTTGTACTATGTGACAACCTACTATTAAGTGTTTGAATAATAAACATAAACTAAGGGTAAAATACCCATCTCTCAGTGACCTAGTCCACCCAGATGTTCTTCACCCGATGAAGATGTACCAGCTCATGAGAAACACCGGACTTTAATGTGGCCAAAGTTGGCAGAAGCCTCTGCATCAGCTCAGTACTTCAGAAACCTTCTAAAACAGCCTGAAAAAAAAAAAACACCCAACCCCACAGGGGTAGAGAGGGAAGGGCTGAAGAATGGAAGTAGCTGAAAAGTGAGATGAAGGAGTGCAGAGGGAGAGTGGTTTTCATGACCCTGGCACCTCAACGCTTGCAGCAATGTCAGGATAAGAGGAAATCTTCTTTAGCGTGACTGGTAATTCGATTATTTCCTGGCTGCTTATAGGAACTTGAAGGAAACACGACGTATATTCAGAACACTGCAGGAGCCACTTCTCCTAAAGCCTGTATTTATGTCATCTTTCTGATTGTACTATGGCTAAGAATGTGATACTCTCATCAAAACACCAAATACCGATAACTGATGTCCATGGCTGCGAAGGCCTCAGATTTCTATGCTTATTCCAATTAATTTCCATATCGAACCATACTGATAAATAAAAGATAATTCCACATAACACCATTTATACTGCAAACTATCAGACGACACTCAAAAATTTAAAAAAAGGCCACTTCCCAAAGAAAACTACAGAGAAAGAACAGGACTTTAAATTAGCTGCCTAAACAGAGTAAGGAGATAAGCAACCTTTATCATTTGAAGAAACCACAAAAGAATTAAGTAGAAAGCACAACAGAATTAAGCACAGGAGGCAATTTCACCATGGAAAAGCTTATACAAATTGAATGGGAAAATAATTTAGCACACAGGTGCACTGTACCCTACTATAGCTGCCTACAAAGAAAAAATGCAAGGGCAAATGGTTTTGTTGTGTTAAGAATCATCAAAAAAAAGGCATCTTTGATGAAGCACCCAATTCCTTGAAGTGCTTCTCTATGGCTCTCTAAAGTGCTTCAGCAGAAACGTGTATTTTACCCCCTTAATAAAAAAGAAAGGGGTAAAAAGCAACAATCCAAACCCTAGCACGAGAGAGATCAGGATCAGTAGCTTACTTCTCACTTCCGTGCACACCCTCACGTGTATCTGGAAACATCATTATGATACCAATTCAGATTTCTTTAATAACTTTTTCTGCAAGCTGGATACAATTTTCAGCCACACATTTAATAACAATTCATTTAAATAACTTTTTTTTCCTCATTTTCCTAAAATTAAGGTAAAAACCAAGCTAAAAATGAAGGTTTTCACAGCTTCCGTTGACTTTCTTCTCCCGAATCCCTAGGGAAGGGGGGAAGTTTAGTCACACTTTTATGAGAGAAAAATAAAGATGTTATTTGGTTTTTTTTTTAGAGCTGCTGAATCAAATTCTGAATTACTGTTCCTTAATGAGAAATGAGCAATACAGAAGTCAGTGTCTGTATTTAAAATGAGAAGATGATTTCACTTACTGCATCATACAGCGAGCCACTGATATCAGCCCCGTAAATTGGGGAGACAAAGGTGAGATTCTTCCAGTACTTGCGCTCCAGGTCTTCAAAATCTTGATGACGTGGAGTACAATACCTGATAAGAACAGAGAAAAGCTAAGGATGTAAGAAGCCCTAAGGAACACTCAGACAGGTAAACGACTCCAAAGAAGTGTCCGTTTCAAAGCAGGGACACTCGGGAGGTTACTGAAGGTGCCATTTCATTTTCAATTCTACTCAAGATTCATATAATTCATCTCATTTTCTTTTCAGCTTGTTTCTCAAAAGAAAAGCTTTCCACAGAACAACCCCATTCACAACATAAGCACATCACTTAACACCAACATACTTCTCGCTGTTAGCCAGACGCCGGTATTCTCCCACAGTCATGGGTTTCTTCTGTATGTTATACTGGGTGAATAATCCTGACTGTCCAGTAACCACCTGCTGAATGGGAGCTGGGATAACCATGTCATCAATATCATCATAGGTTTTTCGGGGCTTCCATTCCTTGGGAGGAATCACCTGGAATTGGAAAAAAAAAAGGAGAAAACAACAATAAAAAAAAAAGGCTTTAGGTTGACAACAGGCAAACATAACTCCTACTGAAGCAAAAACTGCTGAAGTGGAAGGAATTTCATCCTGCTGCTGCAGGTTATCAGATAACAGCAGCATCTCAAATAACCAGCACATATGACAAGGCACCTGTTCTGCATCTGCTGAACTAGCGGACGTGGTTAGAGGGCTGCCTGCCTGCGGCCCAGCAGTACCCTGCTGCAGGAGATGGCTGGTGAAGATGAAAAGAGAGATGGTTATAACCAAGGAAACACTGCATGCCAGAACTGCACACACTCTCCCTCCAGAATGACATTCTTCTCACCTACCATTCCGCAAAGCTGGAGCTTTAGGTTGGAGCTGAGGAACAATTTCTTCCACCCCCTCCAGGGCTGTCCAGGCCTGTCCCAGGCTGCCCAAGGCAGGGGGGGAGTCCCCGTGATCCCTGGAGGAGTTTCCAAGCCCCCCGTGGAGCTGTGGTGCTGAGGGCCAGGGGTCAGTGGGGCCCTGGCAGTGCCGGGTTAGCAGTTGGGCTCGATGACCTTAAAGGTCTCTTCCAACTAAAACGATTCTATGACTCCAGCAGCTCTATGAGCATGTTGTATCTCTACCAGTCCATAATGTTTTATAGCAGTGTAAAAAGCTATTCCATCTAGAAGATGACTTACATTAGGGTTTTCTCGAGGAAGTAGCGGGGGGGTGGGGGTGTTTGGTTGGTTTTGAACAAGGAAGGCTCAAAATTCTGTTGCTTTGTGACTATTGATGTTTCTGTACATGTAGATGACACGGTGGGGACCAACTCCTTAAACAAAAAGGGGTAAGGGGCACAGAAGAACAAAAGGAAAGCGTGGGGAACGTGTCCAGAACTCTTTAGCCTCATTCTTGGAGGCTGCACAAAAAGAAAAAACTGCTGCAAAGCATTGCTGAATATGGAAGAAAAAGCTGTAATTTTAAACAGAAGAGCTGCCAGCAATTCTAGGCTCCAGATCAGAGAACAACCAGTAGGACATTCAATGGGCATGTGGAATGAAATAATAAAATATCTGCAATCTAATTTGGTGTAAGGATTAAATAAAATAAAATAAAAAATGTTAGGGGAACTGGAGGACAAGTTATTGATCCTCGTGGGCATGGTTCCTCCAGGATATGCTGAGCTCTACTTCCATTACAAGGCTCTGAACTGCAGTTGCAAGAAAGAGACACAAAACTGAACTTGAAATGCTCAGATTTAGTCCTACAAGTAGAGTAATTTCTTTACAACATCTGGAAGTCACAAACAAAATAATCTACCCTAGCAGCCTCACGGAATGTAATTGCCAGCACACTCAAGTGGACAAGGAAACATTTCACAGAGAGCTTTTCATCAATACCCAGCTCTATTTAGAACTGTAATAAAACCAGTAATTGACCTATGTTTTAGAAGAAATAAGAATTATTTCATGCCTAACAGCCTTATTTCTCTGTTGTGCTTTATTAAGTTCTGCTAAATGCCACACATAGCAACGACCTTGTCAGAACAAATGATCTCCCTCAGCCTATGGTGGAACATGACACGGCCACAGAAATACTCTAATCAGTTAGTTCTGATTTTTACCAAGCAGTTGTATGTGAAGGTCTGGAATTGAGAAGCTTCACATCAGTTTTCATCAGTTTCGGTGTAAAGATGTGGATGGGAATGAAGCAGAAAGATGTTTTAGAGCTGGCTGGAGAACTGCTCCCTAAAGGTCAAAAAAGCTTTCAGTTGTTCTGGGAATGGTTACAGGTCTAGAGTCAAGTCAGGCTAAGGTGGTAGCCCAGAATATTAAAAAGGCAAGAGCTAGAAGTCTGCTCCCATCCACACAGATACAATTTAGGTCCCCTCCCCATTAAAACCTAAGCAGACTTCAAAAGCTTCATCAATAACGCTACACTCCGTTGGAGCTGAAAGCCTCAGACCTCCAGCCCTTGAGGACCGTGACTACCAAGACCTGGATCCTCACCAACACAATCAGGACATGGAAAGTCCCTTAACCCTCCACGGGCTGGGAAATGTCTTTGTTTTCCAGTTAGGGATCAGGAAAAGACATCCTGCAAATAAGCTCTTCTTTCACTCTTAGGAAGGGCTGTAACCCCTCGGCCCCTCCTCCCTCAGTGAACCCAAACAGAGATTGCCAGCAAAATTTTCATCACCACGTTCTGCTTGACTACATGAAAGCAAACTGCTTCCGAGTGATAGAACTTCACAGATGCCTCACCTAAAGCAGAGCCTCGGGGAGGAAGCCTTCAGAAGCTTTCAACTGCCTCTGCTGAAGCAACTCACCTTGGCAAGCCCAGCTCGGTGAGCGCCCTGGGATTCCATGTAAGCGATGTACTTCCCGAAGTCCCGGAACTCCTCAAGGGTGGGACGGAAGGTCATGATCTTACAGCCAGGGTTCTGCGGGCTTGGGGGTTCCGACCCCATGGTTCTGGTGCGGCAGCAGCGCCTGAGGAGGGGGAAGCAGAAAGGGAGAAAGGAAGAAAGAAAGGAGGCAGAAACAAAAATAATACTGGTTAAGAACCTTCATTTTCTTTCTACTTCAACGCATTTCACAGAAAAGACAGGGATCGATTTTTCATTTCTCTCCCCTATTCCCCCAAGAAAGTACTTGTAAGGGCTACCCTCTAACATGGACACAAAGAGCTTCTGACCAAAAATCTATTTGTTAGCATGGCCCTAAGCAGGGCCAAGTATCATGGAGCTCCTGATACCAGTATCAGCCGAGAGACTGGGCAGGGCCTAAATAAAGACCATGGATTTAATGCAGCCCCTCCATCCATCCTCTGAAATCGTGTCTCATCAGAGCAGCACTCACCAAGAACAAACTTCTCACTACCTTCAGCACCTATTCAGTGTGCGTGTGGAATCAGCTCCACATCTTCCACCAGAACGTTTCAGCCTTTTCTACAGTTAGTTACAAAACCAACAGCTTTGGCCAGTGTATTAGCTACTATTTCTTGGTTGGTTTTCTTCATGTGCAGGGTTACATTAAAAACCATACACTTAGGGGGTTTTAAATGTAGAATCAAAATGTAATGAAGCTGTCTGCAATGTACGTAGACAAAGCATCAGACAATTCCTGACATTCCAAAACAACCTTCCACGTGAAAAGCAAAATTGCTCCATTTACTTCAAAGTTGCAGGGAAACAAAACCAAAAATCCACACTCACTCGGGAGGAAATCACAATTTTGGAAAGGGACGTTTATAAGGTGGTGCTGGCAACTTATAAGGCAAAGAAAATGTTTTCGTGGCATTTCAGTTGCTAACCTAACTACAGAATTATGCTCCATGTCCGAGAAGCAGCCGCAGCACAGACGATAAGCTCAAGCTATCACGAGAGGGCAGTACGGGGCTTTTCAGCAATAAAAGGTGCAGCAATGCTCCGTCAAACACGGCTTCAAAATCAGGAGCAAAGTATGGTTGGATTTAAATCGATTTCAAACTAGCTGAGAAATATTCCAGCTGCTGCTGAGAGTACTCCCTGTGTTAGGAAAACCAAAACCAAGCGGAGAAATCAGCTGCGTCGGGGGGTTCGGCGAGCACGGCACAAAACTCCGCTTCCCCAAAGCCACAGCAGATGATTTCCCCTGCCTCCTACATCATCACACGCTAATTTGGACAGACTCAACACTTGGCTTCGACCAGGATATCAAGGTTTCCTTGACAATTTTAACTGCATAAACCAGGGGTTTTTCATCTCAAAGGCAAATGAACGGTTTGGGACTTGAAATTTGGGAAAATAGACAATTTTATAGCATGGCAGAGTAACTTTTACAGAATCACAGGATGGTAAGGTTGGGAATGGACCTTGAAAGCTCATCGAGTCCAACCCCCCTGCCAGAGCAGGGTCACCCCGGGCAGCCCACACAGCAACAGAGCCAGGGGGGGCTGGAAAGTCTCCCGAGCAGGAGACTCCACAACCTCTCTGGGCAGCCTGGTCCAGGCTCTGTCACCCTCACTATGAAAAAGTTTCTCCTTATGTTTCCATGGCACCTCCTCTGGTCCAGTTTGCACCCCTTGCCCCCTGTCCCATCATTA
>JAAGNO010031063.1:162676-174548 GCA_033439905.1 Ceryle rudis
CTTTCCTCAGCAGGGAGATGCTCCCCTCCCTCCATCACCTTTGTGGCTCTGCACTGGACTCTCTCAAGCAGTTCCCCATCCGTCTTGAACTGAGGGGCCCAGAACTGGACACAACATTCCAGATGCGGCCTCACCAGGGCAGAGCGGAGGGGGAGGAGAACCTCTCTGCACCTCCTAACCACAGCCCATCTGATCCACCCCAAGATGCCATTGGCCTTCCTGGCCACAAGGGCACATCGATGGCTCATGGTCACCCTGCTGTCCACCAGGTCAGTCCCCAACCTATACTGGTACCTGGGGTGGTTGTTTCCCAGATGCAAGACTCTATACTTGCCATTGTTATATTTCATTAAATTTCTCCCCGCCCAACTCTCCACTCTCTTTTTTATATAAAATTTGTTTCAAAACAACATTCTGTAAGTCTAAGCCCTTCCCTAGCACAGTCTTTGAAGGAATTTCTGCCCCTCACATGCTTGTACCACGCTCCAGCATCTGCCTGGTGCCTCCTGCGCCACCAACTAGCCCTAAACTAGTGGTGATGTCCAAGGGGCTCTTCCCAAGCCAGGAGCCAGCAACGCAAGGCATGCTCCATAATAAAATCCAACTATAAACCCCAATATTGCACAATATCCCAGAGCAAAACCAACTGAGGAAAAAGATACAATTTCACTCCATCCCCAGAAGACTACTTCTAACAATTACATTTCCAAGAGAAATTCTTGCAGGCTTAAACCAAAATGGTCCTTTAACCCACCCCTCCCATCTCAGGATGGCCTTGCCTGAAGAGATTTCCAGCCTTAGCACACAGAAAAAAACCCAACATTATGTTTCAGGGTCACCATTTGCAGGCAGGAAGACTTGATCTATGCCCAGAAGAGCAATTTACTACATAAATATTTTGCAGAAATAGAAAAAGAGGAAACCATCTCCCATTCCTGAGATAAACCACACATAAGCTCCGGGCATCCATCTGCTGGAGGGTTCCTCCAAACTACTGAAGAAAAAGATTGTTCACCGGGAAAATACAGCTGATCCTGGTGAAGAGTCAGAAGAACAGGAAGAATGACTGTTGGAGAAGTGGGACACAGCCAAAAAACATCCCCAAACTTCTACTCCAAGTCAATCTCGCTGAGAATATTTCTGCTATTTTTAAACCGGGTCTAGAAATGCCACAGAAGTTCACCCAAGCGGGAAGCACCAAGTCGGGCTCTGCGGCAGCCCTGCGCACCGCCTGACCCCGAGTAGCTGGCTCGGGGAAAGGAACTTGAATTCCGTCCTGAGGAGGACCCATGCCAGCACCATCTGCTCCAGGGATGCCTTCCCAGTATCTGCAGCTTTACCCACAACCAGGGGAAAAAAATAATTAGGCAAATCCAGGTTTTAACCCATCAAAATTATCTCCAGCAAGTCCCAATTTTTATTCAATGACCTGGGAGCAAATAATCAAAATACATGCTCCAACAAGGTGGGGAGGGATCAAAAAACTATTTCAGGAAAAGCTTAATTAATTAAAGGGTCTACATGAGCAACGTCACTCGGCACCCTGGAACTCCACAGTGCAGAGACAAAGCACAACAGATTTTCCCCAAGTTTAGTCCCATCTCTTTATTCTAAAGAGCATCTTAACAGTTATCCTAGGCAACATTTGCTGTGATGTACGTTCATTTAACTAAATTAATTAAGCTATTCCAAAAATAACTAAAAATAGCCAGAGAGCACATGGGAAGGGAGAATCAGTTCAACTCCTTCAGCCAGAGAACTGCCCAAAGCCCCTGAGTCTGTCTGCACGTGCTCCCCACACCAGCCCCAAGCAGCTCGAAACACCCAAGCCACAGAGAGCTTTGGGAGAGATGAATTTCTCTCCCAACCGCTTTGCACATCGCAGCACTAACGTATGTTGGATAAACAGTGGCAGTATTTACTGATGCTTCTTCCCAGCTCCCGGTATCACAGAGGAAGGACAAGAGGCCAAGGCAGTGGGACAAGCCCAGGGCTGTGACAGCAGCCTGGCCACGCTGCAGCTTCCTTACGGGATTTTCAGGAGACAGCCTCAATTAAAAAGTAAAAAAAAAAAAAAAAAAAAGTGTGGTAATAAGCTCACCAGCATCACTGAGGAAGATTTCACCACAGAACCCGACTATTCTGAGAACACTGAAAGCCTTTTTCATTCACAGCTCTGCCGTGTGGCAGGGTGAATGGGGACGATGTGAACAAACTCTTCTCTCTTCACTATTAAATACTGAAAAGGATGATTTTGCAGAAAGAGTCTAAGCCCCCTATTAGTCCCTGAAAAGAAGTATTAAGGTATTTTTCTCAGCTGGGTGCATTCTATTTCTTTGTAAGCGAGAGTAACGACCTGAAGTATTATGAAAACCCTCTAATTTGAAGCCACGCTAAGGAAACACTAAAAATTGTCTCCAGAGGGATGATCTCAACGGACACAAAGAGCTGAGTTTTTAATTTCAGTGACTTGTACATGAGACTTTTCCCTCTAAAATTGATGAGAACCAAGACACTTCTGTGACTGGAATCCTACACCTGTTGATCGAAACCTTTGTACGGCAGCGAAAGAGCCCAAGAAACCCAGCAGAGATCAACGACTTGTGCTTGCTAAAGGACTCGCAGGACTGGGAACCCTTCCTCCAGGGAAAGGTTTGACACTTGCAAGTAGCTCCCCGCTGCTCCCCCACTATTGATCTCGGAGGAGCGGATAATGCCAACTCCTTTTCCTCCACTTTTGACTTAAGGGGTAACTTTGACCAAAGGTAGTGAAAACCAACCTGCCTTTAGGCGCCAGCGCTGCACCTCCACCCAGGGCACACGCCTGCAAACCAGTCCTGCCAGTTTGCTATAAACCCTCCGTTATCAGTCCAGATTTGAATAGTAAAAACACAGCAGAATTTATGACAGAGGACTCACGCTGTTTATACAGTAACACCAGAAGAACATCTTCAATCTTGCTAAATGAACATAAATGCTCTCTGGGATTATCAGTTTCTTCAGTACACCAGAACCTCCAGAGCCTTTTAAAGGCAGCCACCAGGTCTAAAGGTAAACTTCTACCCAAGAGACGTGCTACCTATACCATCACATGCCTTGCTATCTACACACTACACCGTATACAACCTGAAAAACCACTCTTGAACAACTTGCCATCTCTCCAAAGGTGCAGTTTTCCAACACCAGCCCCTCAAAAACAACCCTTCCTGGCTTTTTGCCAACGGCTTTGAAACCACACAACCAAAATTCAGAAAGACAAGGAAAACGCCCTTTGGAACATATGCCTATAGCTAAAAAGAAGAAAGTAGGCGTACGAAATCTGATAGACAAAACCATTGCATGGAAACCACAGGCAGTAAAAAATAACTTTGTGAGATCATCTGCAGCGACTCCACGAGATTTCACTTGGGTTGTGCTGGCAGGGGCTGAAAAGACACACGGAAATATCCTCCTGAGCACACCTTGCAACCTGCTGCCAACTCGGAGCAGAAAATACGCACGCTAGCCCGACGGGGTGGTGGGTACACACGCTGGCACCAGTTTTACACCCTGCTGAAGCAAAAAGAACCACGGCCATCAAAATTTCACAGAACAAACAAAAGCGCTGGCTACAGTTTGAAGCAAGAGGAAATTTTGCAGCAGCACCAACTTGGATAGCGACTGAGCTCCCATCCAGGGCCATTTGTTCTTCTCCTGTGCCAAATGCAATGATCTGTGGGTGCCACAGTGCAAAACAATCGGGGAGCTGACTCTGGTTACACGGCTGCACTTGAAAACCAGCGTGGAGTTGTAGGGGTAGGACTTTTCCAGCACTAGGGCAAAGCCACCATCTCAAACCGCAGCCTCAGGAGGCAAAAACCCCAAAAAAATTAAAATAAAAGAGAGCTTCAAACCTCTGATACAGTTACAAAAAAAAGTCTTGGTGGATTGAACTTTATGAGACACACTTTAAACAAGTTCTGCTACAACACAGTCCCTCCTCCCCAAACAGGAAAGGTGGTGAGCTTTAGTGAACTGGAGTTTGTACACGCCCAGAAATGGATGGAGGGTTAGGTGCTCTGCAATCGAACTGGCCTTTTATTAAAGAACACTGAACCTACTTAATTTAATCAATGCAGACAACCACCATCTCTGCACTCGTAACACCAGTAAAACCGCTGTTAGTGGTTAGGAAAATTAACTTCCACAGCTCATTACACTATGTAAGGACAGTGAATTTGCAGACCATCTAAGGACAAGGCACACCAACCCAAGGCAGGAACGTGTAGTAAGTCCCAGATATTGGGGGGGGAGGAAGGGGAAGAGGAGATCTAATGGGAAGATCTAAATGAGGCACATTAAATAGCTTAGATAATTGAAGTTATAAAGAAGATGTCATTTCCAGCACAAAGCACAAAAAATCATTAATATATAACAAATTATTCATTTTGGTGCTGAAAACATAGCAGCTCACACTTTGGGGAAGAAATTCTGGGCGCATTTTTACTCCCGAGCAGAGGAAGCTGCTATCAGGCAAACAATTTACCGTTGTAATACTTCAGAAAGATAAAGAGACATGTCATATCTTAAGCAAGGTTTTCAAATCCTAACGACAAAAACTTAAAGGCTCCCTTGCCCCATTTTTCACGGTATCCCCCGGATGGGTCAAAGCCTGGCAGGAAACAAATGTCAACAGCAACAAATTCCCTAACCTTGTTTCAACACCCAAATTGTTCGACCTTTAGTCTTCTTGCCTTATCTGGCAATTTCCCTCCCTGAAAACTCCTGGCTATTGATCCAAATACATCTACTAAACCTCCCCTGCGCTTTCAATAAGCACTAGAAAAAAAAAAAAAAAAGAGGTTGGACTCAACCTTGCATTCCTCATCCTAGGGCAGGCTGGACAGCATATTAAGATTTCCCCGTTATCTGGACGTGGTTGCCACCGGCCGACACGCCGTGCTTTGCTTCCTCACCAAGAAGCAAGACACGGTGTGTTTACCACCGTGCCGCCCTCGGCAACTCCTGCAGAACGTCCGATGTGCTGCAGAGCCACCCTCGCTTACCTCACAATGACCTGTCTCTGCAGCTGCCCCTGAAGCTCCTCCTGCCAGCGAGACCACGCCGGTAGGACATCCGTGGGCAAAATGTTGACCTAACTACTTCTGCCCGTGCTTGGAAAGCTGAAAACTTGACCGAAGGACTTAAATAGGGTCATTTATCTTATTGTCCTCAATTAAACTGTCAATTAGGTTGGTTTTATGCCCATTCTTAGGGAGATGAGGCCAAGTGGGGCACTGGTGGAGTGTGGGAGGAGGCAGAGCAGCCACCCTCGCCTGCAGTAACACACACTGTCCTCAGCAAAACCAAAAACATCTGTAGACTCAATCGACAGCCAAGTAGCATCGCAAGAAAGCGGGATTCACAGCCTTTCCGAAAGTTTTTTTACCTCTTTGCCAGAAACGTTTACGGGGGAACTTCTGCCTGAGGAGCCACATCCCCAGACCTGCAGCTGGGCTCAAGCCCAGGCTCCCATCAGGATCAAGAAATAGGAAAGCTCGCCCAAGACTACTGCAAGTCCCTGGCAAACTTGAAATATGTTTCGTTTGGGGGAGGAGGGGGGTGGGGAATAAAAATCTGATCCTCAATTGAAAATACCGTACAGTTACAAAATTAAACCAAAAAAACCCCAACAAAATACAGATTTTAAGTGTTCCTGAATTAACTTTGTGTTCTGACCCACTCAGTATTTCCCAGACTTTTCCCATACGACAAGGTAAGAATCCGGGGCACGAAAGAATTCTTTAAATTAATTCTTAAGTCATCATTTGACTACCAAGTAGCGCGCACAAATATTAATGGAAACCTCGTGTGTTTATCCGAAATGGCTTTTTTTTCTTTTTTTTTGATGAATTAAACTGGAACGTAGAGGGCAGATTCTATTTCCATCTACTTCCTGTCTCAGTAAGCCAACTAATTATACTCAAATTAATAGTCGCATGGATCGGGCACTATCAAAAGTTTCTCAGCGGAACAAAAAAACCCCAGAATTTTTGCAAAAGAGGCAGACTGGTATAAACCAGGCAATTAATTGTACGCCACTAGTTTTAGAGAAGAGCTTCATATTGCAAGCATAGCCGAGACAACTTTTCTTTCTTCCCCTTTCCTCCCGAGAATCAGATGACAGCGTTTAGACAAAAAGCGTAACTTTTAAGTTTGCAGTTGGTTGTGGTGTCGCTGAGCCCAGTTTTAAACCACTAAGATGACAGCAAGAATTTTAAACCAACACCTTGTCCTCGATATTATTTACTGATGGAAGCTATTAGATTTTTAGTCTCCAAACTGCTTGGAGTTTTGTATATCCTTCATAAGGCCTAAATAAACACAACAGAGGAAAGATGCGGGGAAGAAGAACAGAGAGACAACGTTCCTGTAGAGGCACGGCGAGTACCCACCAGCTGAGCAGAGGAAGATCTAAAGTGCTTAGGCTTTGACAAATAAAGAATATCCTCCATTTAGTTCTACACTCCACAAGGCTTTGCCAGAATTCCAGATTCTCCTCCACTTCAAATCAAGCAGCTTACACAGCTCATTAAAGTGAAATGAAACTTTCCCTCAAAGCAGCCTCTTCGCTACAGAGTTGTAGTTACACTTTTCTTCAAAGCAGAGCACAATTTAGTCACAAAGAGCATTAAAACCTGGACCACTGTTTAAAGAGCAGTAAATCTGTAAGAAGTTAAACCAGTTCATTATTGCCTGAAGCGAGGTAGCCAACAGCCCTCTGTAAGGTTTAGTTGCGAGTATATTCAGAATCAGAGCTGTCTCTCCCCTCAGATTCCCTGTTTTACCGACTACGGCAAGATAAACTCGTGCCAAAACCACACAAATCAATGCATCACCACCGAGAGAGAATCTAGAACCAGGGATCTCAAGAGCTCCAGTTCACTGCAAGACACCTTTTGCTGTATTTTATTATCTTCATTTTATTTACTGTAAGGCTATAAAAGAAAAAAAAAAAAAAAGACACAAAAAACAAACATACTTAACCCGGACTGGTTCTTCTCAGCAGCTCTGCTGTGACTTTGGATCTTTGATACCAAGTACACAAAAATACCCTGGGTTCACTCTGCTGGAATATGAAGAGCAGAGTTGAGGAGCTCACCGTTTCAAACTGCGAGACCACAGTGAAATGAGAAACCTCCTGCCCAGAGGTCTGGAGCAGCTGAGGTAAAATATATATATATTTACACACCTCTTCTTTTAGGTATTCCTCTTCAGTCTGAGCAAAAATTCAAAGCCTTAACACACAACCCTTGAATTCAACACGAACCTTAAAATATTATAAAGCAACCCACGGTCTATTAATCTCATCAGAGACTGTGGGCATTGAAATTTGATTACTGCACCACTTTGTACAAAAAGTTAATTCCTGTATCAGATTAATACCTTAACGAGGACTAATTCCCAACAGTTTTCCTCCAGCAAACCTGCCAGCACTACAGGCCTGCAGCAATGTTCTCAGTAACTTCCTCAACTACTTCTCTTAGTTCCTTCAGATTTATTTTAAAGGCAGAATTTCAAGTGCCTTGATTGTTCCAAGTGCTTTTGACTATTTTGTCAATGTGAAAAAAACCCAAAATCTTGGTTGCATGGGTTTGGGGTTTTTTTTGCACAAGGTGCTTTAGGTCCTGCCTGGAGTGGGTGTGACACACTGACCCAGATTCCCGGCTTTAAGAGCAGCTGCATTGCCAGAAAACCATCTACCCGGGAAGAGGCAGAGCCAGCGGGCAGAAGAACAGGACCAAGCAGCAGAACCGAGCTCGGACAGCTCCAGAACTGCACTTCAGCAGGAATTCCCATCCTCGGGTGCACCCGGAAAGAACTTAATAAACTTCATCAGCACAGAGAGGAGCGGGGAGGGAGAACCCCAGAGCCTTCTGTCAGGCATTTGCTATCTCATTTCATAGCCATTTCACACCACTTAACCCAAACCACAACTCAAACGAGTGACAATTAAAACCGAAATTGAAGTGAAACCGGGGAGAAACCCAAGCTCGTTTCACATCAGCTTCAAGGTAACGTTAGACAATTTTAATCTCTCCCAGTTCAATTTCATCCAGTTCTCTCTGGAAGCTACAGCTCCAAACTTAACACATAAATCACGGCCAAAGCTGCACCGCTCGTTTTGCCAACACAGAACTGAGAACAAATATGGCAAACTTCACGTAAACAGCTTCTCCACAACAAAAAAAAACCCACACAGAGGCTCCCCAAAGCGTCCTCCCCCCCCCACTACTCTGAATACACACTGGAAATTGTAAAGGAATATCCCAGCAGCGCAGGAAATTATCTTTGTGCTCCCAACGCTGTCGTCTTAGGTCATACTCAAATATGCTATTTCTATCACATGGGTTTAAGAAACAAAAGAACCAGTCGATATTTCCCAAAATAAATGGGAATTGCGGCTTTGTTCATGAGCGTTCTGAAACAGTAAAGTAAAATAAAATAAAAAAGTCGCAGGTCATTTTTGCCATGACTGAGGCAGACACAGACTCAGGCAGGATCTTATACTACCCCAAAATATTACAACAGAATATAAATGTGTTCAGCAGCCATCCAGGAAGAACATAATTGAGAAACTGCCTCATTTATCAAAGAGAATAATTTTTTTCCGTGAAAATACAAATGAAAGTAAGCACCTTAATTAAGCCGTAGTAATAAGTGACTATATCCTTACGTTGTGGCAAGACAGAACATATTTGATCCAAACCAAAGATTAAAAAAAGAATTAAATCCTTACCAACCAACAATCAGTTTACTGAAAAATACTGAAAAATGGAAGAACACCTTTCTCGTCTTACACCGGGAGCGATAACACGACGTTAACATCACTAAACCCATGCACAACGACCAGGTTTCTGCCAATATTTTGCAGCGCTCGAGGCGTTCGGTTTGCTAGAGCGTCGAACGGACCAACCATCTTTTGGATTCTTAAACAGACGACGAATAATTACTTCCAACAGCGCCTTGCACGGCCACGGAGAATCCTGACGGCATCCAAATATATTAAGCAAATCCCTCACTTGCAGTGACAGATTTAGCTGTCATCCATCTTTGATATTAACAGATGCTATATTGCAAGGAATGCTGCGGATGGCACGGGCAGGGAGCGAACGGACAGACAGGAACAGGCGCCGCAAATCCCTTTTCAACAGCGCGCGGCAAGACGTTAGAAAGCGAGTCAGGAAGGGTGGCAAAATCACCCTTCTGCAGTTCTACGTTGTCTAAAATTAAGGAAATCAAGTTTCTCCTTCTTAAAACTGCAAAAAAGATATTGCTAAGGTGTCCACCGAGGGATGGGCGGCCCAGCCCGCAGCAGGACAGAGCTGTTATTTCCACTGACGCGTCACCTCCCCTGTTCACCAAAATTAGGTGTAAACTCTGAGGGCTAATTACAGCTACCTGAACGCCAACACATTGTTTATTGTATTACAACTGGACATCCCTGTAGAAAACGAGAACACAGAGCTC
The DNA here is from genome assembly GCA_033439905.1 of Ceryle rudis. NCBI lineage: Eukaryota > Metazoa > Chordata > Aves > Coraciiformes > Cerylidae > Ceryle > Ceryle rudis. The sequence continues at coordinate 172,187 of JAAGNO010031063.1, forward strand.
CTAATAAATGTAAAAAAAAAAAAAAACCCATCTGGTTAACACGTTTATCCAGCACAGCTGGACAAACTGGTTTTCCCAACTGGTATAAAATTTCTTGAGACCTCTTATAAGGAGATGGCTCAAAGTTTTCAGAAGGTGTCTATATTTTTGATGATTTCAAACACCTAGCGCCAGCAGGTCTGTAAAACAGTCACTCTGCGCTATCTGTTCAGTGACAGGACGCGACGGTACCACTGGAAATAGTTCACTCTGCTCCAACAGTTCAGTTTAACAGGCAGGTGAGGAGTTAAGAGTCCTCTATTTGCCTCAGACCAAACACCAGCATTACCCAGAGGAAATCGGTGGGATCCTGCCTGAAAGCGCATTTTGCTACCAACTTCTCCTCCAGAGCTGATGAATAACAGCTCATGTTCACCCTAAAGTCAGGCTCCAAACACATCAGACCTGCGTACTTTGTTCTTTCACCCGCAAGTTCTAACTTACCGAGAAAACCGAGGTCACGTAAGTAAGACCACACATGTATATTCTGGTGCTACCAGAGCAGTTAAGGGAATTCTCTCTTTTCAAGGAGCAAAGAATAACAACACATGGCTGCGTGGCGGACAGCATTTCCCTGTTAATGTGTTTTGGTGACTATCGTACACGTGAGCGAGGAATCAAGTACATCCACCTACGTATACTTTGCACAGGAGGAACTCCTGCCACTAATGAGAAAGGAACAGTCGTCGATTCCTCTTGGCACTGGAGGAGTCACTTTACCTGCCTCAACCTCTTCCACTTATTACAGGGGAACCCAAGAATTAGGAACTTACTGTCAAAAAGCAATTACCCCTACGGACTCCCAACGGTTGGTTTATGTAACTGCTGAAATGTAACTGTAAGGTCTAAATTCTAGTCTTGGGATTTCTAGTGATGACACGAATTTTAACAAAACAGGAAAAGGAAACAGAACAGGAAAGAAAAAGGGAAAGAACATAAGAAAGAAGTGACTTCTCATGCATGGAAAGGGGAAAAAAAAAAATACCAAACCAAAACACTATTAGGTTTCTGTTGAACAGAGTTCCGTAAAAATTACTCCTTTTGGTTAAAGGAAACTTAACTCTGGAAGGGTCAAGCCGGATACAACACAGTAACACAGCTATTTACCCTGACCCAGCACAAAGACAACCGTCACACACCGAAACTCCATCGCTCTAGGCCTTAACAGCACCACCAGAACAGTCTGCACCCTGACCACCACCCATTCTCTAGAGCAGCTTTCATTAAAAAGTATAAAACTAAACCTCCTTTGAGACTTTAATCCTTTAAAGCAAAGGGGTCCAAACCAGTCTTTCTGCCACACACCTGACTCCTACGCAGCTCTGCGGACCGTCTTCCAGAACAAGAATCAAAGCCAGCTTTAAAGGGAAGCCAAAGCACCACCTCCACGTGAAGGGTTTCCTGAATAGTTTCCCCTTCCACCACACACGACATCCCAAAAGAGCCTCATACATCTTCTATTTATTTCTTCTTTAAAAAGGGCAAACTGAGCAGCTAAAACCCCGGGCAAGTCAGCAAAGCATGACTGGACAAACAATTTCTGCAGAGCACAAGCGTTTCAGAGCCAGTCATCTCACTTTTTCACCATGCAACGTTTGTGCTCAAGGCTGCTTGGAAAGAGGAAGGAGCTCTGCACACAAGCACGGCTCTTTCTATTCACGTCAGGCTTATTATAAATAAAGAGGAAAAAAAGAAAAGGAAAAAAAAAAAAAAAAGCCAAAACACCACAACACCCTAGTTTTAGCCCTAGATTTTGACAATCTCTGGAAGAACAAAAAGGAAAAAAAAAAAAAAAAAAAAAAAAAAGGCAATAAAAAAAGAACAAAAAAAAACCAAACCGGGGGCAGGTTTTTGCCACGGGTTTTCCCCCCCGGGCCTGCTGCACACGGGCGAGAGACTAAACATAGAATCCCAGACCCACCGGCAGCCTCCAGTCGCCAACACCTCCCTCCACCCGGGGGAACCCCCGCTGTAAACCCCCGGCCGGCCCAGTCATTCTCCATCCTCCCATCCCACAGATAAACCCCCGGTCGCGGTGACCAACCGCCGCCGAACGCGGCAGCCGCCCCAGGCCGCCCGCTGCCGGTACTCCCGGGGTGGGGCGAGGGGGGAAGTAAGAGACCACCCGGGGCCTCCCTCCCGAAATCCTGCGCCGAAACACCGCTCTCAGCCGCGGAGCGTTGCGCGGACACGGCGCCGGGGCCCGAGGCTCCAGGGGAGGGTGCGTAGCGGGGGGACACGGCCGGGGGCGGATACCGGGGCGGGGGGGGGGGGGGCCGCCCGCGGGCCCCCACGCCAAAGCGGGCGGCAGGGCCGGGGGGAA